>JABJVO010000039.1:5080250-5092109 GCA_026770805.1 Boulengeromyrus knoepffleri
CCCACCCCCTCCTACACCCTCCCACACCTTGCAGCACCCTGCCATCCCTTCTCACACCCTCCTACACCCTCCCATACCTTCCCACACCCTCCTACACCCTCCCACACCTTCCCACACCCTCCCACACCTTGCAGCACCCTCCCATACCCTCCTACACCCTCCCATACCTTCCCACACCCTCCTACACCCTCCCACACCTTGCAGCACCCTGCCATACCTTCTCACACCCTCCTACACCCTCCCATACCTTCCCACACCCTCCTACACCCTCCCACACCTTGCAGCACCCTCCCATACCCTCCTACACCCTCCCACACCCTCCTACACCCTCCCATAACCTCCTACACCCTGCCATATCTTCCCACACCCTCCTACATCCTTCTACCCCCTTCCAGCTGCTGTTGCTCAGACTCACCCATGGATACAGCTGGTGAAAACTCACGATCAAAAACATTCCCCTTCCGATTCTTTTAATATTTTTATTTTTTCTAGCAAAGGCAGAGAAAGATGCATTAAATATCTATTATTTTTGTGTCAGTAATCCAAAAACCCATAACCTATGTTTGTTACCACAGAATGGGAAATGTTGGGCCTCCAGCCGTTTGCCATTGTATGTGCTGTACAGATTCCTAGTGAGATGAATATCCATGGAAATTAATCAGTATCATGAATGATGGAAAGTAGTTGATACTTAATGGAAATATTTTGCAGACACAAGAAACGGTAAATGTTCCATAATTTTAATACCTATGAAGCTGAGAATTCTCTACTCCTGTTAGTACCACTAATAATAATAATAATAATAATAATAATAATAATAATAATAATAATAATAATCTAATTTCATAGTCTAATTTCACGTGTATTTCTGGTAGACTGTTGTGGTGACCTATTTATCTCAAAGCCATTTTGGGATCCATCATTTCCATTATAATTTTGTTAGTTGCTTAGAATAAATATTCTCTTCAGTGCTGCCTAATCTGTGGTTTTCATTTCCTATGGCCATTGATCCTGTCCAGCATCACGGTGCCCCTAGAGCCTGTTCCAGGCAGCACAAGGCAGGAGAACACCCTGGGCAGGATGCCAGTCCACTGCAGTGCTCACATTCACCCCCTCTGGGCAATTTAAAATCACCAGTTTAGCTAACCGCATGTTTTTGGATTGCAGGAAGAAACAGGAGTACTCAGAGGAAAACCACACAAACGTATTGAATGTGCTATATTGACACAGCCACAGCCTGATTATGAACCCTAGCTCTGGAGGTGTATTAGTGTTGTATGCAGGCCCGGCCGCATGGCGCCCCTCCGCATACCGTAATCCCTTGCATTTGTGCCTCGCGCACGCCCGGCCGCATGGCGCCCCTCCGCATACCGTAATCCCTTGCATTTGTGCCGCGCGCACGCCCGGCCGCATGGCGCCCCTCCGCATACCGTAATCCCTTGTTTTTGTGATGTGTGCAATGGAGTCCAGCAGCAAGGAAGAAAGTGCAGTAAATTTTTATGCGATTTTTTAATCATATACTAGATCATTTTGAAAAGGATTAAAATTGCAGTTTAAATTTTGTTTCTTGTGACAGAGTGAAAATGTTTTACAGTAAATTATTGATGGTGTCAATCAAGCTGGTACTTTTGATGTGGCAGTTGCATGGGTAAATATCGGCACATACTGTAGTGCAGCTCTAGTCAAGATCTGAGACAGAAAAATACGATACGTTCTTCACTAAGTAATTCAGGTGTTTGCCACACATCCGCAGCATAACCATCTATACTTACTGGGACTTAATGGGAGGTTGTAGTAGCACTAAATTAGTCTGATAACCTGAAACCCTGACAAAAGTTTAATAATTGCATTTAAACTGCAAGCTTCCAAAGCCTGAACATTGTCCCATGGTACATAACCATGAATAATGGTAAATGGAACAGAATAGGCTAAGGGTCTAAACCCCACCTCTGCTCTGGGTGAGTCTGCTACTAAATAGGACAGGATAGGCTAAGGGTCTAAAGCCCACCTCTGCTCTGGGTGAGTCTGCTACTAAATAGGACAGGATAGGCTAAGGGTCTAAACCACACCTTTGCTCTGGGTGAGTCTGCTACTAAATAGGACAGGATAGGCTAAGGGTCTAAACCCCACCTCTGCTCTGGGTGTGAACTTTTCACGGTCTCCTTCTGTTATGCTGGTTTCCTCTGGGTACAACATTGTTCTTTGGAGCTGCATTTTACCAGTTTCCATAACCAAAATATGACTGAGAGGCTCTGAATTATCGCTGACGGGTCTAACACTGACACTTTTACTTCCTTCTACAGCTCTGTTAGATACTTATTTTTTTAAGTAAGTCTGAATCTTAAGCACCATCATTAGGAAAATTATCTGATGTCACAGCTGAGTGTATACATTAAACACTCCATTCTGTTAATAAGCCCCATTCCCAAAAGGCTAAAGAGGGATTTGTTGTGATTTAAAACCTAAATTCAAGAAAAAAATTCATAATTAAGTAACGGAAGTAATTGGTGTAATGTGATGCTTAAAGAATCGAATACAGTAGAACTCCACATTGGCTAGTCTTTCAGAACAGGATTGGGTATACTAATCGGATATGACCTACAGTATATTTTAAAACTGAAGTTTGCACCTTGTCTAACAAAGAACTTGGCCTACTAATGAATTAAAGCGATATTAAAGACAACCTGTTAGGTAAAATATGTAACTAATGAAACCACTGTTAATTTGTTTGCTTTGGAAGGAAATGGGATGAAGTCTGGTGTTATGTGTAGGAACCAAATAGCAAGAGTATTTATATACATACTTTTTTTCGTGTTCTTTTTATCTCTGACGACAAACCAGGTGCCCTGTTCTTCACCGTTCTAACAGTTCCCTTTGATGGCATAAGTGTTGGTGTCTTGTACAGACCTGGCATGTGACTTACACCCTTTCTTTGGATGCTCAGGAGTCCATTGAGTGACCAGGGATGCCCAGTGTTGGGGACGCTGACATGCTGGATGGTTCTAATGCTGTCTGTGTGCTCCCACTGCTCAGCGTGCCCATTTCTGTGGAGCAGCTTTTCTTTGCCCTCAAACAGCTCGATTCAAACTACAAAAATGCATCCTACACCACAACAGACTCACGAGAATCTTTCATTGTGGTAAACAAAAACTCCAGACTGTAGATGTAGGTTGAACAATGACTCATCTGACCATATTGCTTTATTTTGACCACTGCGTGTTTTCTTTGCGCTCACAAAAGGGGTTTTTTTATGTGTAATAAGATGTTGTACTCCAACCTGATCAGAATATGCTCTCCATGCAGTTTTCAACAGACTCTGCTTGGTAAAACTGCCTGCTCAATTATTTATTTGATGCATGCAATCAGCTCTTTCAGTTTCTCGGCTTGTATCTCAAAACCAAAGCTGTGATGTCCGAAGGTTGTATTGAAGGTTGTACCCAGTGGCAGATTCCTCCAACCCCCATGCCAGTGACACCTTAGACACAGTTTCTGGTGAAATGTGAGCGAGCTCCGCGGTCTTCATCTGTGAAGCTCCAGCAAAATGTGTCGCCAAACAATCATCCCTCTGTCTCTTCTGGCCATGGCAGCTGGGCCTGCCTGGAATTTGTATGCATGACCCTTAGCGTGATGGAATGTTAACCGTTTCATTTCCTCAGCAACATCACCTTTGTTGTTTTGTTTCTCTCATTTACTCAGTTGTTTCCTTTCAAGCTACATGTACATTGCCGCTTAATAGCTATTTGTTCCGAAACAAATTATTTTTTTTTTAAATCTACATAACTATGAAACTTAAAATTGCATCCGATAAAACAGCCACAGTTGCCAGAAATTAAAACCCTTGTAATTTACTTTTACTTTTGTACTACTCCAAAACTACAAACTGCGAAACTAAAATGTTAACTTTCTTTCATTCTGAACGTGAAAGAGAATAATGATTTATTTTAATCATTATGAAATGATTGTAGTTAATTATGATGCCCAATATAAAAGATAAATATACACCCATAACACCACAACCAATTATTTTATAACTTATTCTTTGTCACTGGCATCCTGCAGCCAATCACGGGCAGCAATAGGCTGAATACCTTCGACCAGTTATTCCATTAAAGGGCTTATATTCGGTCATACACTAAGGGCATGTATGGGAAGAGGACATGCAAAGATGGGGAGAAATCCTACCCTGGAGGTGTGAAGCAACAGTGCTACCCACAAAGAAACCATGCCGACTTTACACATGGTTTACTACACAAATAGCCTGCACTCCACTGTAGCTCCCCCATGAAACTTACATCCAAGCTTAATCGCAAAAGCTTTTCACATGAAACCTCACAAGTCAAAAATCAATAGCACAGCTTGTGACATTGTCGCTCTATTAACAAATGAACCAAGCCTTTGTAAAAAACCATATGCTCTCAAAAGAAATTATTTAATATTTACACTTGCATAACAGTTTTCACTTTTGTTTGATAGCTTGCCTTTTGGCATACATACAGTTTTATAAGGCTGGCCTTTCATATGAGAAAGCCAAATACACTGTATTTCCAGCTCAAAGTCCAAACTTCACCTACAGACCCAATATGATAATGATACTTTTAAGTATAATGATAATAGCTTCAAATACATTGGTATCTTGTCTTTGCAGATTTCTAATGCTTGCTAAAGTCTGATGTTGCATCATGGAAGTTTGCCTTGTTGTAGTCTTAGTTGCAAAAATTAGGCACCAATCCATAGTTTACCAGGCTCTCACCTGAAGACATTTGCATGCTAGACAAGCTGAGGCTTCTGATTGGCTCTGACAGCTCTGCTCTCGGCGCTCGTCAGTGGCTGACTGTTCCGTGACTCAGTGTGAGACAAGCCTGTTACTGCACCATACTTCTACTTTACTCTGTGTTTCCACTGCTACTTTAATTTTGTTTGGTTTTCTTTAATTTTATTTTTAAAATATGCCAAAACAAAAGGAAGAACACTGGTTCTAGTTTCCTTTTTGTACCACATTTGAGGATTATATAATCTTCTCCGGCCTGCTTATTTGGTTTGTAGTCTATTCTGGATTTAGTTTGTTTGCTTGGAAACAGGTTCCACACCTTTTTACAGAGTTTTGCCATGAATCCTGCGACAGAGCTGTAATTTTCTGAGGTCAGTACTTAACCTTTACTCAGTAAGCAAATTGAAGGACAGGCTGGAATTCTGGATGCTAGTACTTTTGATTCATGTGCTCATTTCCAATGATATACCTTTGCGTTAATAAATTTAATTTAATATGGAAATTTGAATTATATGCCACCCATGCTTTATGACATTTAGAGAGGTATATGTAGTTTTTTAATAATAAGATACACAATTAATGATCTTTTGCTTAAAACAACATCATGCAGTGTAATATGTATATAGGCCAGAGTAGATTTTTTTCGCTTAATTTTATTTTTCTGAGAGTCTTTATTTCAAGGCTCTATTTTTACCTTAAATTAAATTGCAGACTTTCACAATTCAAAGCTCGTTTGTATAATCTGTGATAATTTCATTATAACTTTTATTGTACCTTTGTAAATCATGGCTGTTCATGGGTTTGTAGCATTTAGTTTTTTGTTTTTGTAATAGAGTACATAGAGTTTCAGTTCTTTTTGTTGATCTCAAAGTAAAATCCTTCAGTAACAATGCCGGATAATTTTGCTGCAGAAAACTGGTCTGAGCTTTTATCCTTTATCTGTGAAGCAATGACACATTTCCTGTTTCACAAATCCTTTTTTAAACCACAATTTGGTTCTTGACTGAGTGCATTTATGTTCACTGAAAATAATCACAAAATGTTCCTTTTGATGTCTGAATTTATAACCTTTTCGTAAATGTCTAGTATTCTCCAGCTCTCCTTCAGCCATTGTATCAAAGCGTTGTTTTTAAAGTAGAGCTGAAGTGAATGTTGAATGTTGAATTCATTTATGTGAACTAAAGCTACTTTGTTGTGACAACAATTGTCATGTAAAAACATTGCAAAGCGAAGCAAACCTTGTAAAGCATTTTGCAGAGGGCAGACTTCAATGGCAGCTTTCCATTTGTATACATTGTGTAGTATGAAAAATATACATTTAATATTAATAAGTATCCACAATTTCCATTTCATAAAAATAAAGAGCACTGTATCTTAGACTTCGTGTGTTCAGACCTGTTCCACAGCAATGTGACCTGTAGTTCTGGGTGTGGATCTGTGACCTGCTGGTCTTAATCCAACCCCAGGTTTGCCTGGAACAGGAGAAGGGTGTGTCTTTAGATTGTACAATACCTAGAACCAAGACGCCAATATCCATACAAATGGTATATATCCATTACAATATTACTATTATAATACATAATGCTTCATGTTGGCCAACAAGCACAAAGACTGATTCTACAAAAAAGCCTTTTAGTATTTATTTGTAGATATTAGTAAAGTATTATTTGATCCTTTTCCTATATAAATATAAACATAGAACACAATTACATATTAAAAACAAGCAAGTCCATGATATTTGAAGAAGCAATATATCAAAAGTACAGGTAAAAGCAGGAGTTTGTGATACTGGTAGAGAGAATCTGTTGCCTTTATGAACGAGGAGCTTCTAAGCAACATTATGATATTATGTCCTGCTTTTTCCCTTTTTCCTGACCAGGGCTCATTGTGTATCTGTTGCTTTACACTTGAATGGAGACACTAAGCCTTCTGTGAGCCCTACTTAAGCAGCTGCTCAGTCGTTGTTGGTTAATTGAGCTCTGGCCTGAAGACATGTCCTCTTCGCCATCACCTCTGTAAGTCACTGCCCCCAGCTGGGCAGAGGGGCTTTGTAAATGTTCCATTCAGCTGTCAAACAGTGTCACTGTTTGCTTTTACAATGCTTAAGCACCACAAGCTCTCTCTGTGTTTCACATGTCCCCACTTTGTCTGCGAAGACTGAATTATTGATATCCCAAGTGAAAAGGAGTGCTTCTGGCCGCGAGCAATGCTGCTCTTCAGGGGGAAGGTCTGCTTTGTGTATCACAAAGCCCCACAGTGTAGCTTCCACTCAGGACAAGCAAAAATGGGTGACAAGGCCACTGGCTGGGCCCCAGTGACACTGCGGAGAAGCACTACGTCGAGGAAATAAGCTGGAACAAGGGCCAGTGATGCTTCACATCACTTGCAACATCATAATACATTCATAGAACATTCATGAGTAGCACGTAAGTACTGTATGCCTTAACATCCTAACATGACTTAACAGCTTTAATATACATTAATAACAAGCATTGTGTGACACTAACAAACATAATCAGATAATGTTTGTTAGTAATGTTAGTTATGTACTGTATATTAAGGCTGTGAGAGTATGTTGGGATGTTAAGGTATACTACATGTTGCTCTTGAATGTTCTCTGAATGCATTATAAAGGCATTCTGCAGGTACAGCTAATGTAAAGCGTTACCCTAAAATTGCAAGAGTAGATAAACATAAAATATAGCATATTTGAAAAGAATGGAAAACGAGCATCTGGATTTGGCTGTTATGCAGGACGTGTTTCTGATGGAGCAGCACTGAAACGGGAGATGTTTTTGTACCTTAATGCAAATATATTTGTCTCAGGCAGACTGTCAGTTAAAGTAAAATCCATGTATGCACTGTGCATGGTCACATTCACTAAGAAGATTTGCATCACATTTTCATACAGGTCACTATTTCCATGAAACGACACACTACGGCCTGTAGTCACAACGGTCCCTCCTTTGTGAACAAGCTTAGACTGGTGGATCATTGTCCTAATATATAAAGAGACTCCGAAACTGACAAGAACAATGAAGTGATTTTGGTTTCCAAACCTGGAAATATGTGATACTAAGAAAATCAGTGTGTGATAGATTTGCAGCAGAATGTGAAGAGTCTCCATTTTGAATAATGTGGTGAAAAATCAGTATTGGTTGAATATTACATGGAAAAGGATCAGCTGTAACATTAAAACCATTGAGAGTTGAAGTGAATAAGATTGATTATCTTGTTACACTTGCACCTGTCAAGGGTGCCATTAAATATTAGGCAGTTCTTGAAGTTGATGTGTTGGAAGCAGGAAAAATGGGCAAGTGTGAGGATCTGAGCCAGTTTGACTATAGCCAAACTGTGATGGCTAGACGACTGGGTCAGAGTATCTCTAAAACAGCAGGTCTCGTGTAGTGTTCTCAGTATGCAGTGGTCAGTACCTACCAGCAGTGGTCCAAGGGAGGTCAACCAGTGAACCACTGATGGGGTCATGGGTGCCCAAGACTCAGTGATGTGCGTGAGGAGCAATGGCTGACCTGTCTGGTCCGATGTCTCTAGCCCGCCTGGTCCGATGTCTCTAGCCCGCCTGGTCCGATGTCTCTAGCCCGTCTGGTCCGATGTCTCTAGCCCGCCTGGTCCGATGTCTCTAGCCCGTCTGGTCCGATGTCTCTAGCCCGTCTGGTCCGATGTCTCTAGCCTATCTGGTCCGATGTCTCTAGCCCGCCTGGTCCGATGTCTCTAGCCCGCCTGGTCCGATGTCTCTAGTCCGTCTGGTTCGATCTTGGTAGTCCATCTGGTCCAATCTCTCTAGCCCGCCTGGTCCAATGTCTCTAGCCCGTCTGGTTCGATCTCGGTAGTCCGTCTGGTCCAATCTCTCTAGCCCGTCTGGTCCAATCCCGCTAGCCTGCCTGGTCCGATGTCTCTAGCCCGCCTGGTCCGATGTCTCTAGCCCGCCTGGTCCGATGTCTCTAGCCCATCTGGTCCAATCTCTCTAGCCCATCTGGTCCAATCTCTCTAGCCCATCTGGTCCAATCTCTCTAGCCCGCCTGGTCCGATGTCTCTAGCCCATCTGGTCCAATCTCTCTAGCCCGTCTGATCCAATCCCGCTAGCCTGCCTGGTCCAATCCCGCTAGCCCACCTGGTCCCACCTCGCTAGCCCACCTGGTCCCACCTCGCTAGCCCGCCTGGTCCAATCCCGCTAGCCCGCCTGGTCCGATCCCGCTAGCCCGCCTGGTCCGATCTCTCTAGCCCGCCTGGTCCGATCCCGCTAGCCCGCCTGGTCCAATCCCGCTAGCCCACCTGGTCCCACCTCGCTAGCCCGCCTGGTCCGATCTCTCTAGCCCGCCTGGTCCGATCCCGCTAGTCCGTCTGTCTCCGACCCCACAGGAGACCTACTGTAGCAGAAATTGCTGAAAAGAATAATGCTGGCTATGATAGAAAGGTGTCTGAACACACAGTACATCACAGCTTGCTGCGTATGGGGCTTTGTAGCTGCAGACTGGTCTATTCGGAGTCTATATAAGGAGAGGATGGTTCTTCCTATGAAGACTTTTGATGTCATTCCCTTGAATATCTGAATAACTTAATCAGGCTTTTAATTCCGATTAGGGATGAAAGAATTTAAAAATCGCATTATACTTTATTATACTGCAGCAGTGTTAGAAAAACAATTCAGATATACAGATAATGAACTACATGAATAGACCAATTAAGCCATGGAAGATAGCTTGAATGAGTACTGGGACAGGGAATGATGCTTCTGGTGGAAGTAACTTGAAAAAAGAGCGGTTTTCCAAAACAGTCATACTTAAATATAACCTGATGTATTATGCTGAAAGGCAGTGTCTGGCATCTTGGCTTTTTGTGGATGTGTGCAGACAGAGAAGCATTGCACACTCTCCAATACACTTATACAGCCCTCCCACCTATATTATCACTCCCTTGATGAAACACCAGGCTCCTGGTTATAAACACCTAGGAATCATGTATGTTAGCTATCTGTGACTTTTCATGCTTTCAGCTTGGCATCCATAGGTCCCCTGCAGTAGTACAACCCCAGCAGAATCACCGTATGCTATCATAAATCAGTCAGCATGTCTTTGTTCATTTGGAGGTTTGTGCTGTAAATGTCTTGTTTGACAAACGGCAGTATAGCCACACCTTCTTGTGATAGTACTGTATATTGTTGGCGACAGCTTCTGATTGGCTACTTTCAGGCAATGGGAAGACCGGTCTAGGAAAAGGGTTTGTTTGTGCGAAGGATGACGTAGCAGCATCGTTGGAGATCATTTTTTCTATTATTTTATTCTGCAGGGACTATGGCACCATGACTTCAGCCATAATAAAACACCATATAAGTGCACTAGTACAGGTACAGCTGTTTTCATTGTCATAGATATTGACTATATTACTGATCAGTAGGCCTATGCATAAAATGCATTAAAAATGCATAAAATGACAAAAAATAATTTGCTTTTGTGACTTTGGCACGTTTTTCTTGATGACACTCGACAGCCTGTTTCATAATCATCTATATTGACTCCTTTCACCAGAGTAGGATTTGTTCTATGCTTGGTAGGTTTTTGCAGAAGTATATCCGTAATCAAGTTTTGCTGAATGCTAAATGTGAGGGTTTTTTTTGTCTGTATAATATTCTTTCAGTGTGAAACACAACTAATGAAGTAGGCTGAAAAAAGTAGCACAGCATTGTTCCCGTGCCCATAGACGCCGGGTCACGGAGATTCATACGAGCTCCCTCAACGGCGGATTATCTCCCGTTGCACTGGTACAGCCCTTGATGACGCAACATGCTGTCATTATAAATAAATGGCAGATTTTCTCTGCAGTTTATCGGGGCTCATTCTTTTTGCCTGTTTACCTAGTTTTGACTGTAATTAACAGTGATTGTCTCACAGTTGATGCCCAGCTGTCTCCTGCGACCTCCTCACTGCACTCTTCCCAGGCTGGGCAGGTGATGTGGCCTCGACCCCCCACTGCATTCCTCCACCCAGTGTCTAGACATGACTGCAGTGTTGTGCTTCGGTATCCATCCGCCGTTTGGCCACACTGCGAATTAATAAGTGAAAACAACAGCCGAGGAATGTATGTTTCACTTCAAAAAGCCGTGGTTTGCATGGCAGCCTCAATGTGCAGACCACCTGCTTGATTTAACACCTGCCATGTATTTTGGAGTTTGGAACTTTTGTTGCAGTAGTCAGCGTAATACAAGTAATACAATGTAATCAAATTCCATAACAAATACAAGACAGAATTACAATATTTTGCATGCTCCTAAAATCCAGTGTTAAGTTCACATAAAGAAGGGTAAGGAGAATAAAGGAGAATGTCTCTGAATTTGTCTCTGACTTGTATGACAGTTGATGCTTTTATAAGAGCTTTGGTGTATATTTCTGGCCTTGTGCTGCAGCGTGACAGTGCTGCCTTATCTTAATTAGAAATAGATAAGAAACCTCTGCCACTACCTGACACTCAACGCGGGGGATCTAATCTGTTATTTACGTATCGGAAATGTTTCATTTCTATCTCGATTCAGTTCAATTCGATTAGTTGCTTATTTTGATAACGGAAATTCAAACATTTCGTAACTTCAGTGAAAAGAATTAATGCAATACAAAGAGAGTAGAATCTTGGAGGATGATTTTTTATTGTTATTAATAAACAGGGAAAGCAGACCAGTGTAAACTGGTAAAGGCCAACAACTGAATTGTACAGAAAAACACAAACGGAGAGGAGGTTTAGGGAGGAGGGAGGGCTGCCAGCACAGAAAGGTGGCATGACATCATTGGACTGATGCAGATATCACAATGCAGATATCCCTCCCTGGATGGGAGGGATATCACCCTGTAAAGTATGGATATCTCCCTATAAGGGGGGGCTATCGCCCTGGATGGGTGGGATATCACCCTGTAAAGTATGGATATCTCCCTATAAGGGGGGGCTATCGCCCTGGATGGGAGGGATATCACCCTGTAAAGTATGGATCTCTCCCTATAAGGGGGAGCTATCGCCCTGGATGGGAGGGATATCACCCTGTAAAGTATGGATATCTCCCTATAAGGGGGGGCTATCGCCCTGGA
>JABJVO010000039.1:5092209-5117150 GCA_026770805.1 Boulengeromyrus knoepffleri
GGAGGGATATCACCCTGTAAAGTATGGATATCTCCCTATAAGGGGGGGCTATCGCCCTGGATGGGAGGGATATCACCTGTAAGGCTGGAAGGGTAATATTCTCTAATACTTTTGCTTAATTGTATTATTGTTTGTATCAGGCAATGATGAGAAAGAAATTAAATCAAGAAAAATATTAGGATAAAGCCTGTACAATGTAGCAAGGTTTGTTTTTTTATTGATGGGGTCCTTTTACTGGGAAAAGTAAAGTTTATTTGAAATCTTTCAAATAAGGTCTGCTAAGTCTGCTTTTATGTGCAGGGCCAGTCACTTCCTGTGGCCGGAAAGTTCATTAGTATCTATCTACAGCGCCTGAGTCTTTACTCGCTCTGTTTATCAGCATAAGCTAGAGTGACCTTATGGCACGTATGAAAAGTGTGAATTCACTTTAAAATGCTATTGGCCTTTTCAGCACGCTAACTGATTATAAACATGATGCTTTCCTTTTCCTTGGCTCAGTGCTTTGTATAAGATACTAAAACATCGCTAGAAAAGTTTTTAGAGCAAAATGTGGGCTTGTAGCGGCTATTTTCACGAAAGGAAATATAACAAGAAAATCCTTCAAGGCCAAGTTTCTGAAATATTTCAGAAAAAACACATTTTTAAACAGGATTGGATTCTGTACTGAGACTTTATTGTCTGTTTTGTCAACTCCATGTCTGTATTTTGCAGTATTTCCATAATCATATATTTTTTAACATATTATAAAGATGATGCATACTGCAAAGACTTTTCACTTATAAATAACATTTTGCATTTTGGACTCGATTTTATGTACCGAAAATGGATAATGAGGCTAAAATCTCTCAGAAAAATATATTTTCTATGACATTTCAATATGAGCTTTTTGTAAATACATTATGGTTACAGTTTCACAATTAATCAACACCATTTCTCTAGTTAAAGCAAGTTCACACTAATAAAATTATTATAATCAATGATGATATTACTGGTCATTGGAATGGGTAAAGCAGGAGTTAAATTTTTGAATGAGACTAAGATAGGGCAGAATATGCACCCTTACTCTGAAAGAAAGGAGCTATTCTGACTGCGGTCTAACAGTCAGGAAGTAGCTCAACCTCAGTGATGCGTTTCCTGTACTTGCAAGATTCACAGGTCAGTTTCCCGCCGCATTTCTGGCATTCTTCCTTCCACGGCCTCCTTTAATATTTCTGTTCCTCTTTTTAGCGAGTGTGGCTAAGGGCACCTGCTTAGTGTTGTTTACAAAGAATGATTTTACAAACATAGATGTAGCTGAGGTTCCTTTAATCTCATAAGCAGTTAAGACAGGTCTACTGCCTCAGTGGGCTCATTTTTGCTGAAGGATGAGCTGTGGAAGAGCTTGGTTTCTGCTGAATGAATAAGATTTCTTCTGACATGCTGGACTGTTGTATGATAGCTGGTATGTTTCTTTAGCTGGCACTGGAACACACAAGTCCAGATTATCTACTAACAAAGTGTGCAACTGTCAGGCAGGCCTCAGTGCATGGCAGCAGATGTCACTGTGGGTATTGCAATTGGACTGTTCCTCATTGTGCTGTTTTTGCTGTTTTTCTCCAGCACATTATACCGTAGGGCAGCTGTCTGTGTTTCCGTTGACCCCTGGTAGTTGTATTTGGTTGCCATGTGTTTACAGGGATTGCCACCAAAAACGTCACTAAAGCCGTTCATGTTCCACACCTTCTTTGCAAGTTGGTGACCTATAACACTCATTTCGTCCATGTAGTCAGAGGGGTGATGATTCATGCAACACCTTGAAAGAGAGGACAGTTACCACATCCATTCCAGTGTTTCATAGGGGTGGCTGTAATGTCAAATTATTTGTTTGTCTGCATTCGGTGCTAAAAAAGGGGGGGCAAACATCAGCCATGTAAATGTAGCTCAGCAACAGACTCTTCTGATTACCAGTAGATGGCCACAACTCCACTGTGCTGCGCGGTTCTGAGCTGTGCATGGTTAGCATGCCTGGGGAGGGAATTCTGGGGCTGTGGGGCCAGACGCTTTCTACTCTTTCTACTTCTCATGCTCCATATTAAAAGTGTGTGTGTGTGTGTGTGTGTGTGTATATGTATATATATATATATATATATATATATATATATATATATATACAAGAAGGCCTGAAGATCAATGCACCCATTTAGGGGCTGGTCCCGATTATTGGGGTGGGTTATGACCACCCCAAAGGTATAAGGAACTTATGTGAAGGTATAAGCAAAGGTATAAGGAACTTAAGTGAAGGTATAAGCAAAGGTATAAGGAACTTAAGTGAAGGTATAAGCCAGGGGTGGCCAATCTTATCCGCAAAGGGCCGGTGTGTATGCAGGTTTTTGGGATAACCTTTAGGTCAGCTGTTCAAACCCAGGTGTGAGGACTCTTCAGCCAATCAGTCCTCTAATTAGTGACCTAATTAGGGAGTTGCAGCGAAAACCTGCATACACAGCGGCCCTTTGCGGATAAGATTGGCTACCCCTGGTATAAGCAAAGGTATAAGGAACTTAAGTGGAGGTATAAGCAAAGGTATAAGGAACTTAAATGAAGTAAAACCTTTTTTGCCTCACTAAGCAGGTATACTTCAATGTATTTCCCTTCACCTTCTGTTTAGAGTTGATTGGATGGTTATGGAATAACGCATTTTAACCCCCCCAGTGAAGCATGCCTTACCTAGTCATTCCGGTTAGGCTCTTGTGTGTTCTTGACCCAAAGATGATTGATACATATTTAATTCTTCAGAATGGAGTTCAGCCATCAACATAAACTCTATCAACATAAACTCAGTTGTTCAGCAGGATTCCATCTTGCTTTGTGGACAAGCCATTGATATACTCTAAGTGAATGAGCGAAAATATTTTGATTTGTAAATACTGCTCTTGTTGATTGCAATGTATATACTGTAAATAAGACCTAATTTTTTGTTCAGATTTTTTCTTTTTATTGTGGAAAAGGAACACTGCAGTGCAGTTGAACGATGAAGTCTTTTAAGAAATGTGAGAATTACCATTACCACCCATTCATCCAAAATGTTTCTGTAATTAATATTAAAATGTTATGGCCCATTTTTAACCAATATGGCATGCAATCCACCCCCCCTTCAGACTGAAAATGGCAGACCTTGTGAGGATTAATAGTTTATTTAACGAAGGCACATTGTTATAAAATTTTATATGTGAATGCAATTATAAAACTAAAATAGACTAAATGCATTGTGTGCGTGCATGTGTGTGTGCATTCCGTCTGGGCTTTTCCCTTATCCTGTGCTTCTTGGTGAGGCATCAGCGCTCTACATAACCCTGTACTGGGCTAACAGTTAGATGCTGGATAGATAATGTTTTTCGTGTACTCTATTAAATACAAACTTTTTACAGTAACATTTATGGCGGGATGATATTTAATCTTATGTCATTTTCAATTACTTTTTCTTTTTAAAAAATTTTACAGAGCAATATTATTTTTGTCAAGCTATATATAACAGAAGTTATACAGAAGTATTGCCTTTAATTTTGACATTTCCTGATACATTGTCTCTCTCTTTTCTGGCAGGTTTGCATGAGTCCCTGTTTTCAGAGGAGAAAGAAGTTTGACACCATTCATGATCAGCATCCATTGAATTCTCTAGCATTGGCATAAAATACTTTGCTCTTTCCGGCCTCAACTGGTTTTGTGAAACTGCAAAGTTACCGCAGAATTTTATTTTTGACAGTTCCTGTGCTGTGGCTGGTTAGTGAAGGGAGGAAATCTCCCTGACCTAGTCGTCATGAAAATTATGCCCCAACAAAATGAACTGGTCTTCCAGTTTGTCACCAGTGGGATAGACGACATGAACGAGGTACCAGATGCATAAGCTTATTTTTTTTTTCAAATTGTAATAAGATTTCTTTTGATAGTGTGAGCATAACCAAGCCATTAGAAAGGCTTGGGTATACTACCACGTCTTGGGTGTACTGCCACGGCTTGGGTATACTACCACGTCTTGGGTATACTACCACAGCTTGGGTATACTACCACAGCTTGGGTATACTGCCACGGCTTGGGTATACTACCACGTCTTGGGTGTACTGCCACGGCTTGGGTATACTACCACGGCTTGGGTGTACTGCCATGGCTTGGGTATACTACCACGGCTTGGGTGTACTGCCATGGCTTGAGTGTACTGCCACGACTTGGGTATACTACCACGGCTTGGGTATACTGCCACGGCTTGGGTATACTACCACGGCTTGAGTATACTGCCATGGCTTTGGTGTACTGCCACGGCTTGGGTATACTACTACAGCTTTGGTATACATGGCTTGGGTATACATGGCTTGGGTATACTGCCATGGCTTGGGTGTACTGCCACGGCTTGGGTATACTACCACGACTTGGGTATACTACCACGACTTGGGTGTACTGTCACTTCTGCCATTTCATATCTGTAGTATTTACATTTATTTATTTGCCAGAAGTTTTGTCATCAAACTGGGAAAGGAGGGTCAGCCTGCCCCTGGAGCAATTGGGGTGCAGGACCAGCTCAGGGGCCGATGGTGACATCACTCTGCTGATCAGGGACTGAAACCAGTGACCTTGCAGTCACAGCCACCGTCACAGTCACAGTCTTCTGTATGTGGCACAATATAAAAATGAGGCTAAAATGGTCAGAAGATAAAAAAGCAAAGGGCAGAAGAGAGCAGAGCTAAAACCGGCATAAAATGAAGTGAGGTTTTCATGCAGGTCACATAGATAGATAGATAGATAGATAGATGGATAGATGGATGGATAGATAGATGGATAGATAGATAGATATTCCGTTTTGTAAGACACAGAGAGGTAGGGGATATTCCAAGGGCGCAACTTGGGATTGAACATTGAGGTCCCACCCATTCAGTATGACAATAGGCCGATTCTGATTATTGATTACCCCACCCCACCTGCATCATTTCTGCCCATGGGATAGTTATCACGTGAAGGTTAATGGTTATGGTGTCCTCTGCTCATTTTCTATGGCTTTATGTGGTTAAGAACAGCAATGACTTCGAATGTATCGTTCATACCTTAAAGACAGCTGACTGGACTTCTTGTGGTATCTTGTGAAGCTAATTCAGGCTGGACAAGTTAATTTTCTAAATGCGTTCTCTCCGGTTACCTCAGTAACGTTATTACAGGTCTGACCTGACTAACCTGTTGAGACATAAAAGGTCGGGGGAATTAGTAATACCTACCAAAACTTCTTGTGTTGTGATGAAATCGCTCACCTTGTCCTGCTCCATGTTTGATATTCGAGGGGGTGTCCAGCAGTTCTGTTCATTGTAGTTTTTTTTTTTTTTGATGGTCACAATGCAAAGTAAGTGATAAATCTAGCAACCGGAAAAGATCCTATGAATATTTTTGAGTATAAATTTTTGAACATCATTTTATAAAAAACGGACTACAGATGGAAAAATAGTAACTCAACACATTTCCGGCTTGATGGCAAATGGATGTGTTTAGTAAACATTTTTAATTGCCGTTACTTAGAGTACACACACGCAGACTAGATTTTTTTAAGCACACAGACCAAATTTTAGTTCTGACTATTTGTGTCATTATATTGAACCATTACAGATTCTGAAAATTACAAATACCTCTTGCGGATAGTGTCTTAAAAGATGCCAGTCGGCAATCATGATTTTTAAGATATTAACCTTAAGCCTATGGGAGTTGTCACATCTTAGACTCTGCTCCCATCTTCTGGCCATTACAGGAATTACCACCATGCTTTTGTGGAGAATTTAAAACAGCGAAAAATGTATGTTTTAGGTTGGCACTTTCTGCTTACATACTAGTTGGTCTTGATTATTCATTCTGATCTTCTGTGATTTATTTCATTGTTTTGTTAAATAAGCTATATGTAACCCTGTATGCTTCATTTACTGTCATTTTTGTTCTATGATGTAGTGTCGATTTTGAACAGCACATCATCCTTATGAGTATAGCTCTATGTTTGTTCCCTTGTTTTCAGCTGGATGACCCATCCATATTCCCAGCAGTCATTGTGGAGCCAGTGCCAATAGCCGACCCAATGCAGGTCTACTCAGGCCTGGAATCAGACGAGGTGCCCAGTAACATCATGGATGAAAGTTCTCTGGGTGCCGCAGAGGAGCAGATGGTGAAAGGTGACCTCGGACTGTCAGGTAAAGGGCTGATTACCGACCATTTCCAAAGAATGTGGTCTTTCTGTTTTGAAGGCTTCTAAGTAACTTCTCCATGGTTTTATGATGCAGAAGATGCATGTGCTGACACTGGAGGGAACATGGAGGCTGCGGAAACGCTACTAAATATGGAGCCACCTAACAACATTTTGGATGAAAAGCGTCTAAGTACGTTTTTTAACGGTAATCTTATTCTCTTTTGATGTTTGCAATGATGTGTGGCTCTACAAGCTGACCAGGGTCCTCAGTGCAAATTGTTCCGGGACTGCATCCTGACGCTGATTATACCAGTGTCTGTATATCTACAAGAGAGATGCAATGGCATTCCTCCTTGAGAAAATGATTTGGTGTTTTGTTGATGATAGTGGACAACACAAAATTCACAACATTCCCCAATGCTTACAAGTTCTAGATTGTTCTAGATGTTTTAAGCTTTACCTTACCTGTTGATGACGTCACTTTTGTTTGTCTCCTAGTTCATTCTTTTGTCTCTGGGATGGATTCTGAACTTGGTTACATCACATTGCAATCAGAACATCTATGCACTAAGGGTGTGGATGAAGAGTTCTTGGATGAAGTACCACAGAAGAATATTTCCAAACAACAACGGAAAAGCAAAGGTATTAATTGGCTCTTCCCTGCCTCTGCTTTTGTTCATATTCACTGATTTTTGGCTAATTTCTTTAGTTTAGCTGACTTCAATGACAACCAGGTCTGTTGGCAATATTTAATGTATATTTTTATATGTATTGTGTTTTGACCATCAATGATTTCAGGCAACAATTTATAACCAGGGTATCAATCAATCAATCAGTTAATCAATCCAATATTATTTGTAGTATAATACAATGTAGGTTTGTCATAAATCAAAGTATCAAAGTAATTTATAGTAGTAGTTTTGTAGATGGAAAAAAAACCCAAATTATAAAATTATAAAAACCTATTCAAGTCTGGTAAAAAGTCTATAATTAATAGAACCAAAAAACTCAATTTTAATGATGAAATTTGTGGTTTATCAGCCTGTCAGGAATTTCAGGATTTTAATATATTTAGGATCTCCTTTATCAAGCAAATACCTCCCACTGTAGGTCAATCCCATTTGGGCCAAAATTTGTACTACAGCAAGTGCTAGTAGTGGGTGCACATTGCCTACACCTTAGTCAAAAGTCAATAGTCAATAGTCAGGCACAATTTAAAATCCATCAAGACCCATCTTTATAGTCCCACAGAGACTGGTCCATTCCACCCAAACAACCACTCCGAACAGACGCCCTCCAGTCTGGCAGAAACTTATACAAGTGAATGTAGAGAAGGAACAACAGTGTTTCGAAAGCTGTCATGTTGGTTGCTGGTGGCAAGAACTCATGAATAGTCATCGTAGTGCTGGCAGGCGACAGTGTGTAGAAGGTGGTGAAGTAGACATTTTGGGTTGGTGACCACTGTATAGAAAGCGGACCTTCCCCCTGACCGCAGCTCCTGTAGGCCAGCTGTCCTAAGCAGCCTAACTCAGTAAGAAATCTCACGTAACATTCTCCAAATATGCCTGAGTTGGCCATGCTTTGAGATATTTAAATGTGTTGTCAGGAATAATCGCTTCTCTTATAGTAAGGAATCATGTGGTATACTTGGATTTATTTTATAGCTTGGAAATTTGATGAAGACTCGGCATTGTTATTAAAATCTTTTTCTTACTCTGGTGAAGACCTAAGTAGTAATTAAATTTGAGAGTCACATTATTGAAATAATTCACATCATTTCATTTAATTTCCCTTCAGGCTATAAGAATTAAAGTCGTTGGTGCAGCTACATCGTAACGGGCGTCCTTGCACTACAGTGTACAGCTCATTGGTCACACACCGCACTCCTTAATCATTTCATTGCCTGGTGCCCTAATTTTGCTGTCCTTTGTGTCCTTTGTGTGACTCCAAGCAGACTTTGTGCTCTCGCCTTCTTTACAGCGCGTAAAGCCAGAGTTCTGCGGCCATGCTCTCCCATCATAAACCCCAGCCTGCCGCTCAAGAAGAGAAACAGGGAGGGCAAAGGTGAGCACTCCATTGGCTCTTTATATATAAACACTTCACAGGCAGGAGGCCTGTACAAGCACTGGGAGGAAATGCACAGAATGAGGGGAGGACTGGAGCTGAGCGCATCCTTGGAGGTGTGAGGTTACAGTGCTACCAGCTGAGCCATTGTGTCACCCACAGTCTCCAATTATTATTATTATTTGTTTTCTACTCTGGATTGTACTGTTACCAGATTTGTTCTTATAAGCTGAATTTATTAATCTGTATCTTTGATAATGCAATGCATAATTGTGAGTTGACCTTAACCCCTGCCCAGCCCTATCCTTAGCCATAAGTAACCAAACAGAAAAAGAGACTTGTAGCATTTTTAGAGTTTTGAATGCATTCACAAGTCTTTGTGGGGACCTGAAAAATGGTCCCCACAACATCAAAATAACAGGTATTTATCACATTGTGGGGGGGACATTTCATCCCCACAATGTAATATAAACCTAATCCACACACACACACACACACACACACACACACACACACACATGTTGGTGTACCTATCTAAATGGGGACCGTCCATTCATTTCTATGGGAAAAACCCTAATCCCAATGACGACACCCTTAACCTCTACCCATCCCTAAGCTTAACCATAAGTAACCAACCCAAATACAAGACTTTTGGCATTTTTACTTTTTTGATTGCATTGACAGATTTTTATAAAACTGAGGTTATCCAAATAGGGACCTCAAAAGATGTCCCCAAAAGATGCCCCCCCCCCCACACACACACACAAACACAGAGATACACACACTATGGTCAATTTAGAGACACCAGTTCACCATGCATCACCATGTCATTAGATCTTTATATTACTGTTACATATGTTGCTAGTAGAGGGATGGATGAGTAGTAACATGCTGGAATGTTGGTCATTTTAGTGCTTTTTATAATGAAAGTATGAATTTAACATGTCATTTTTTGAGGGTATAATTCTTAATGAATGCAGAAATTTGATTACCCCAGGAAACACTGTCTACCTGTGGGAATTCCTTCTGGCCCTGCTGCAAGACAAGAATACCTGTCCCAGGTACATCAAGTGGACACAGAGGGAGAAGGGCATCTTCAAGCTAGTGGACTCCAGAGCAGTGTCGCGGCTGTGGGGGAAGCACAAAAACAAGCCTGATATGAACTATGAGACGATGGGGAGGGCACTCAGGTGAGAGGGACACAACATGGTGAAATCCAGTTAAAGCGATTCATTGACATGCCCTGGCTACTTTCATAGCACTTACTCATCCTTCTCATTCTCCAAGGTACTACTACCAGCGAGGGATCCTTGCCAAGGTCGAGGGCCAGAGACTGGTGTACCAGTTCAAGGAGATGCCAACAGACCTGGTTGTCATTGAAGACGATGAAAATCTTGAAGCAGATTATGTCCCAGGCCAAAGAGGGAACAGTGTGACATCTCATGGAAGGGCCATCAACCATGGGGCCTCCCGGCCTGATCCAGGAAAAGCTGGAGAGAAGCTGCTGAGGTCTGCAAGGAGGAAACGGAGTCCCAACCAGAGGCACCTGGATGAGGAAGCCTGCCGAGCAGAACGTGGGCTGCAGCCAAACCAGGATGCTTCTGCTCCAGCCACTGTGCAAATGCCGAAGTAAGGAGAATGAGTGCTTGCTAAGCTTCTCGATGACAAAATATCATGGCTGGCTTGGTTGTTTTCCAGCAAGTTCTGTACCTGTTCTGTTGTGCTTTTTCCACATTTTTATAGTGTAGGAATCTACATCAGATTGTGCTCATTTTGTTGTAATCAGCATATAGTGCAGCTGGTGAGAGCACTTGTAGGTAACCTCAAATTTAGAGGAGGTTTGTTGGTTTGAGTTGCAGAAGGGACCTTGCTTTAGTATCACAGAGTAATGGTTGTACTGGTGACAATATGTAAGGAATTCTAGGGCTAATAAGCAATGACACTCGCAGAAGAAAAAACTGTACAAACAGTATGTCACCTTTTCACACACCCATTAATTAACAGGGAATTACAAGTCATGAGGGCTATTCAGGTTTCCTTGTAATGTAAATAATGTCATACAGCTTGTACACAATCCTATTGATTACGTGAACACAGCACAGAATTTCCTGATAGGGAACAATATTTAATGTATATTTTTACATGTATTGTGTTTTGAATGAAGTTAAAATATAAATACATTATTCTTAGGAGATATTGCACACATCTATATCAGAATATGCACTGTTTGCCTTGTTCTATTGGCTACAGAGCCAGTTACAGCTTATTGCTTTTTCTTATTTCAGGCTGAATTTCATTTCCAGCTGCTGCCCAAAGCGTATAATAATTTACATGATGCTAGACTTTCATTTTGCAGTGGCCTGTTGGGATGTTGCGCAGTGGGCGAGCTGGGATCCGAGCCAAGTCACTAAATGAGGGGCTCTCAGTTATCCGCAAATGGGATGTCATGAAGGCCAGTATTAGACATGGTCGCTGGGCATTTTCCTGAAATACAATTGCGGAAACGTATTTTCTGTCTTCGCAGGACTGTTCAGGCCACAGTGCCCATGGTGCTTACATCACGCTCCCAGGACGGCGGCACGGTCACCCTGCAAACTGTGCCCGTCTCTGCTGTTTTGGCCAATGGGGGTGGGAGCCTTGCGTCCACACAGAGGCTCATACTGCGCCCGATGCCCTCCCACATGCCCACGGCCAAGGATGTGCTGGCTTTCCCAGCATCCACAGTGGATGTTCTCTCTGATGACCCTCACTGCCAGCAGCTACTCTTCACCACCCTGTGCTCTTCTAGCGAGGAACTGATTGGCCCTGTGGCCCAGTCAGCCTCTCTAAGCAGCCTCAGCCGCCTGGTTAGCCTCGACGCCGGTGGACAGGCAGCAGAGGCAAGTGGACAATCTGAACTGGTGATTGCAGCAGTGCTGAAAGATGGTGAGATGCAGGACCTGCAGATCAAAGAGGACATTTTTGACCCGAAGTACTTACAGACACCGGGCCGCCGTGTGCTTCGCACAAACTCCTCGGAGAATGAGACCAGGGATAGTGCAGGGGTCTCCCACGAGGCTGTCATGGCTGGTCACGCTCTGAAGGCCGAGCCAGGGGACTCGGCAGCTGGGGCCCCGAGGGAATTAGCAGGCGCTAAGCTGAGCACTTTACTGCCCAGCAGCTTGACGGAGGGCCTGACTCCTGTGAAGGTGCTGGAAGTCCAGGGGGAAGCCGCACGCCGGCCTGGGCGCCAGAGGAAGGAGACTGAAGCCTTGCAGCAGAGCCTCCCGGTCTTTCCTGCTACTCTTCACATGGCTGCATCTCATTTCAGTCTGGATCAGGTCCAGACGTAGAACAAACCCCGGTACCGTGCGCCAAACGCACAACATGTACAGGAAACAACCCAAAAACATCATTTCTCTAGCAATCTGCCCTTTCTTTCCTACAGAAGGGAATAAATAACTTATTGCTTTTAAAAAGGCATACAATCCAGCCTTAAAATGTATTTGCTCATGTAGTGCCTACATTTGAAATTAAGAATTGATTTCTCTTTTACTTTTTAATGTTAATTATTACCTTCAGGGAGGGTAGCCGGATATACTCTGACTGATTGCTCCCATATTACACTGAATAAGGAACATTTTTTTAAAACCAGGTTGTATCTATGAGTGCTAGTTAAATGCACTGTCTCCTAGACGGCACATTTCATTAAACTCTCTGCTTGAGCACTTTCTGAGTGGATTGTGCTATATGGTGCAGTGATGGAGAAAAAGAAAACGAAAGTGACAGACTGGGTAAAGTGACACAAGGTGTCATGAAATGCCTGGAATAAAATATAAATGTGTCACCCATAGCATGCCCTAAAGAACCTTCCACAAAAAAAATGTTTGTTTCTAGTATGATGTCAGCGCCAGACAACCCAAGTAGTCAGAACTAATTTCTGGCTTTTAGAGAAAAGAAATGGTGCAACCATAATGTGTCTGGAAGGTAGTTAGAAATTCTGAGGAGGAGGAAGCTGTACTTCTGACAGCCATGCCCTGTAATCTGTTTTTCCTGAAAGCACTTGCTTTATATGTCTTGTGAATTTTGTGAAATTGATCACTAATGTCTCTGTGATTCCAAACATCTGGAGATCTGTGCCAATTCCTAGGACATCCCAGGATTGTTTGGCATACTTAGGCTGTCTGGTGAGGAATATTATCTCAAAGAGATATAAAAATTCACACTGTGTTAGGGTAAGCCGCTGATCCTCTACTCACCTAATTGCTGGTGTCAGTAAGGTAAATTCCCATGAGAATGGCCTGGTCTGTCCATGAAGATATGAATTTAAAGACTTCCAGCTTAAATTACTGGTTGAAGTCACAGTGAGAGCTTTAAATATTTTTTATAAAAAAGACAAATATACAGGGGAGGGGGGAGGGTTTCATTTTTGTCAGGTTGCAAATATATTTATTTGGGTATTAAATGATATAAAGTATATTTTAATAGTACATTTTATTTTTTCGAAATATATAGAGGAAATGAATGTAAGGACATGTGCATGAATAACATTCCACATTATGAAAATATTTTTAAATATTCATCACAATTACATGCAAATGAAGCATAAATTCAGGGATTTTTATGTGGCGGATTCCTTATTTGCTAAATATCTCTTGACATTTGTATTGCAGGTGTCTTTTCCAGCTTTATACGACAGTAATAACTTTACAGTTTTATGTGACAGTGATGATATGAACTGTAAAAATGGCCTCGTAATTCGGTAGGGCGAAAAAAGAATTCCAGTTGATAAGTATCCATATCCTTCACTGGTTTCAGTTTCTGACGTGTAGGTCGGGTTATATGGCTGGAGTTGGACTGTTCAGCATGTCGGTTGTAAGAGAAGGTACTAGGCTCTCGGTCGGGCTGCTAATCCAGTGAAATCTAATGAGAGCTTCAGTGTAAGTTGACTGCTAAATTTGTTGCAAGAAAGTGTGGGCTGGCAATTTATTTTGTTTTTTGGAGAGAACCAGTTAAACTTACATGCTTCAACATACCAAAATATATGTCATTTCAAACATACATTATATTGACAGTAGAAGCAATGGTTGAAATACCTTGCATACAGACATGCATCTGCTAATGTCTCCTAACGCTCAGGTAGAATGGGTACGACATGAGCTTTTTCATCAAAGCCTTTATTACAGCACTGCTCTTCAGTCAAAACTCATGACTGAGAGCTTTGTAATCTTCAGGGTAGCATGTTTGTGGCACCATGGCGGTGTCATGGTAACAAGCGTCAGCTCTGATTGAAGTGTGCTCCTAACATAAAGGCATTTCCTGCACACTCAGACTATAGCGTCTAGGCTGCAGCAGGCTTATGGCTACAGAGATGTCACGTCTGTCTTCTCTGTCATCGCTCAAAGATGTAATGCTGTTTTCTTTAATGTTTTCTCAGATTTTGCAATCAAGTATCGGAAGTAACGATTTTTAAAAGAGAAATTAAATAAAAGATGTCTCTTTAAGAAGTACATGAAAAGTGTGAATATGCTGAAATTGCTGTGAAATATATTGCTGATTGTGTGTTAGGGAGAAATGCCAGGATGCTTTTCCATTATGTTTGTCATTATTACTGTCATTTTCAGATTTCTGTATCCTCCTCAAAAATGTTGTTTACAGCAAGAAAATAAATCATTCAAACCATGTGTTCTGAGCCGAATATTATTTTTTTAATTGAAATTTTCCAAAAATTGACCATATAGTTAAATGGCAGGCAGCAGTGATGTAATGCTGTCCTGGTAGGTGAGTAGACCGTAATACCATATAATTGTACAGACACACTTTTCCTCTACCTCTGATTTGAATTACAATAATTTGCCTGAAAGGTAGCTGGAAGGCTGGAAAAAAATCTCTTTAAATGCACAGTCCTGGTATCAACCTGGTTTCAAGTGGACTGTAATTAGGAAGATCTAATAATTCCTGTGGAAATGTGGTTTAAAACACTGCTGGAAGGAGCTTTTGCTCTAGAATTTGTCAACATAAATATTTTATTGTGGAAAATCTAAATACATTTGGCTCATCTCAGCCTTGAATATCTGGCATATTTATACATAATTTCAATGATATTTTGTGTAGTTATTTTCCTGTCTTCAGGTAATAACTACATGATATTTCATGACATATTTTTTTATTTCTCATTTTTGCTTGGTTAGATTCACTACACCAATACTATTAAAATGTAAACCAAATCATTTACAAGACAAATTAGACTGAAATCTCAATGTTACTATTCCACATTGTCAGTACTATGACTCTTTTTGTATAATAAAATAAATGGTTTACTATGTAAAATGCTTATTTCTTCTGCTCTATCAGAGTTTCAATTCAGGTATTGATAACCCTAACCCTAACCCTAACTATTCCTAGGTTGTGAAAGCTCATATTATTAAGAAGACATACTTAACTCTCTTATTTCCTGGATATCAATAGATAGATGTAATTAATTAACACATTGTCATTGACTAGCAAAGGATGATGGATATTTGAATGTCATCCTACGTAGAAAGATGAATTTGATCCAGACCTGGGCCAAATGTCATTCAGAAATCGCCACACACACACACACACACACACACACAGACACACGCATGCACATGTAGGGTATACATATCCTTATGGGGACCGCTCATTCATTTCAATGGGAAAAATGCTAACGCTAACAATGACAACCTTAACCCCTACCCTGCCCTAACCATAACTATAAGTAACCAAACAAAATACAAGAGTTTTTGCATTTTTAGTTTTTTCATAGTACTCACCGATTTTTATAAAATATAGTTTTCCCTTATGCGGACCAGGAAACCGGTCCCCATAAGGGAAAAAAAATTGATATTTATCACGTTATGGGGACATTATGTCCCTATAATGATAGGTAAACCCGCTCACACACACACACACACACACACAACAGAGCATAATATGGACTTGGTGAAGAAAAGCAATTCCAATGTTGCTGTGCACATAAGACATCTTTATTTGTTAAATGTGGCTCAGACTCTTGTTTCCCAGACTGACTTCTGCCCCAGGATCCTGGCTTCACATACGTGGGCAGTGAGTGGCTCAGTGGGTTAAGTCTCTGTGCTCATGAGCTGGAGGTCCCTGCTTTGAGCCCCAGCCCTGGTGAAATGGTTATGTGTCTGTGAGCCCTTAAGCAAGGTGTTTAACCCCCAGCTCTGGGGGTGTTGGCTGACCCTGTGCTCTGATATCCACGGTATGCTGAGTAGGTGAATAGATGTATAGCAGTGCTTGTGCAAATAAAAGTGTTTATTAAAGTCTGTGTGCTAAGTTAGGATGCTGCAGCAGAACTTCAGCACAGCTATACTGTAACATTCCCCTTTACCTTGCTCTCCACAGCTGGTAGAGCTGACAGACAACATGCAAATTTGTTTAAGTACATTAGAATTGCTTTTCTTCAACAGCCCTGTCATCTCTCCATGGCTCCATAGACTGTTCTGCTGAAGCTGGGGCTTGAAACAGCAACCTTCTAATCACAGGCATGGAAACCCACTGAGCCACTCACTGTCCCCATTCAAATTGAATCAGATTTTAACTTTTGACTCTGGTGCAGATATGGGCCACATTTGGTAACATTCAATGTAAATCTGGCCCATATATGGTCCTTATCTGTTTCAAATCCAGAAAGCAGATTCGGACCAGTATTGGTCTGTTGTGCAAAAAGACACCAGGCCACATCCGGTTTACAGATCTGTGGCGATTTCTGAACGACATTTGGCCTGACTCATCTTGCTATGTGGGCCGATCGCCCCTCAGACTCTCAGCGCATCAGCTGCGCATTTGGTAACTGACTGATCGCATGTTAGGCGAATGCGTGCCGGACCTCAGAGTCTATACAGACCAACTGTAATCATTCAGAACTCTGGACAGATTCTGGTGCAGACTCTCCTGCCCAATGTCACTGGCACCTGTAAGTAGATGCAGGCGGATCTGGCCCAGAATCTGTTGCTATGCAGGATGTTTACTTGATATGTAAGATGTGAATTGATGCTGCTGAAGTATTGCAAAAAGCATATTGGGAATACATGCAAATTCTTATTTTATTTAGATGCCATTTAGCTTTTTTGAAATATAAAATACATTTTACATTCTGTTGTCAAGCAATTGTGTCTTGAAGTGAATACTGGCAGCCACAAGGTGGCAGCAGGGCTACACTTCTAAATGGAACATATGGAAATTAGTCAGAGCACAGCGTGTGGGACGAATTAAGCAGCCCTACTAACCCTCCGGAGCATTATCTTCAAAAATAATTTAAATTCTTAATCTTTAATAAATAAATGAAAACAAGAAAAAGAAGCCCAGTTGTATGCTTTAAAATGGTTAATATAGCAATTAATATCCAGCTATAGAAGATCCCTGGGCTATGCAATTTGTGTGTATAGCCACATTGGAATGGCTGCAAACGTTTTAGTTAATTTCAGGTTGGGCATGGAACTGCCACCTGGCAAATGAAATGAAGATCCAGTCTTTCTTAATAGGGCCTGACAAACTCAGCACTGCAATTAGCTCCTTTGTTTAAGCTCCCAGTGCTCCTCAGATGTTTACTGTTAATAGCAGCCAATAAATTAAGTGCTTAACAGTTGATAAACACTGGAAACACTTCTAGCTGAATTCAGATAGCACCAGAAACACTTTGGTGAAATGCATACAATACATTCACCGTAAATTATATCCCCAGAGAGTTCCCAATATAGAGCTTATTCTCACACTTGGGAACTGTCACTTATTCTGATACTTCTATATTTCTGTCTCACCAACATGACTTGAATGTTTTTTTTTTTTTTTTTATCATTTAGTAAACTTATCCTTATTCTGTTAAAATACTCAGCTGGATGTAAGGCAGCCAATATGCACCAATGCACCAATATTCAAATATAGCATATTTAGCTCTGACCTAAAGGCTTCAATGATGCTGCTTTGCATATTGCCGCAATAAAACATAACAACAAACAGAGGATAAAACACATACAGGTGGAAGATAAATGCGAGTACAAATAATCACTGTTAACGAAGAAATGTTTGTCAGGAAACACATTTCAGAAAAAAATAAAATGTTGCACAGAAATTTAGTTTCCATTGATGCCAAAGTATTGTTATACAGTAATTCTCACCAATCACCCTTGATGTGGAAGACTGGGGTCTATAACCTACAACCATGACATGAAATTTAGGGATACCTAAATTTATAAGGGAACACTGTTGGATGGGTTCCACCAAAGGAAGACCTAAATTTATAAGGGAACACTGTTGGATGGGTTCCACCAAAGGAAGACCTAAATTTATAAGGGAACACTGTTGGATGGGTTCCACCAAAGGAATACCTAAATTTATATGGGAACACTGTTGGACGTGTTCCACCAAAGGAATACCTGCATCAGGAAGGGAACACTCTTGGACAGGTTCCACCAAAGGAATACCTAAATTTATATGGGAACACTGTTGGACGTGTTCCACCAAAGGAATACCTGCATCAGGAAGGGAACACTCTTGGACAGGTTCCACCAAAGGAATACCTAAATTTATATGGGAACACTGTTGGACGGGTTCCACCAAAGGAATACCTGCATCAGGAAGGGAACACTGTTGGACAAGTTTCACCAAAGGAATACCTAAATTGATAAGGGAACACTCTTGGACGGGTTCCACCAAAGGAATACCTAAATTTATAAGGGAACACTGTTGGATGGGTTCTACCAAAGGAATACATACATTTTTAAGGGAACACTGTTGGATGGGTTCCATCAAAGGAATACCTAAATTTACAAGGGAACACTGTTGGACGGGTTCCACCAAAGGAATATCTACATTTATATTGGAACACTGTTGAATGGGTTGCACCAAAGGAATTACCACACCAGTAAGGGAACATTGTTGGTTGGGTTCTACCAAAGGAATACATACATTTATAAGGGAACACTGTTGGATGGGTTCCACCAAAGGAATACCTAAATTTACAAGGGAACACTGTTGGACGGGTTCCACCAAAGGAATATCTACATTTATATTGGAACACTGTTGAATGGGTTACACCAAAGGAATTACCACACCAGTAAGGGAACATTGTTGGATGGGTTCCACCAAAGGAATACCTACATTTATATTGGAACGCTGTTGAATGGGTTGCACCAAAGGAATTACCACACCAATAAGGGAACACTGTTGGATGGGTTCTACCAAAGGAATACATACATTTATAAGGGAACACTGTTGGATGGGTTCCACCGAAGGAATACGTAAATTTATAAGGGAACACTGTTGAATGGGTTGCACCAAAGGAATTACCACACCAGTAAGGGAACATTCTTGGATGGGTTTCACCAAAGGAATACCTGCATCAGTAATGAAACACTGTTGGTCCAGTGCAAAAAATACCTGCCACTTAAAATTTTTTTCGCAGAACAATTCATTGTGCCCAACATGTACCCAGACTCCACCCAAGCAAGAGATTTAAAAAGAGGGCACCAAAAATATGTATTTCCACGATATTACCATTAACAATGTTTTGGTGTCATATCCTATCATTTCCCAGGTTCCATTGTGAGGGGGTCCTACTTCTTCTAAATCTTTTTTTTTTTTTTTACAAATGCAGTCGCTTGACATAATTCAGCGGTAGGATCTCTCTTTTGCCCTACTTATTCATACTTACACTTTAGATTGCTTCAGAAAAAAGGACGACTAATGCAAAATAGATGGGATAAAATCTCTATAATGTTTATGCTCTCAGGCACCTTAAATGATGGAAGCAGTAATTTCACTATGCAGTGATTTTTTCAGTTACATCCAACTTAACTAAAGAACATGTTTAAAGTTGAAGTTTTTATTGGGTGCTGGGTTTGTATCTGCCAAAAGCAACTTTTCTGTCTCCCAAGTTTGCAAGTCTCTCAACAACTTTAGGTTCTCTTTTCTCTCACTTGCTTTTTGTGAGAATCTCTATAACACAATCAAATCCACTCATGAATGACAGAGTTGAGATGCATTAGAATAAGGTGTCATTTTTGAAAAAACTTTTGACGCAGCGAGATTGAAGTGAATAGTAATCATTTATCATTTCTGTTACATCCCGGTGTAGGATCGGGATGTAAGCAGCGATGAGAACGTGAGGAGGGGGAAGGGAGGCTAAGGGTGCGGAGAATAAAGAAATGGAATGACACAATGGGCTACAATTAAGGCAGGATGTATTTTGTAAATATGGGGGTAGGGAACGTGAACTTCGGGAGTGACAAAGGCCAAAACAATAAACAAAACCCAGTGAACGAACACCCAAAGACAGGTCGTAACAGTAAGTCAGAAATGCAGTGAGCAAAGACAGAGAGCACGAGCCAAAGGCTATCAGATGGGGGGGGTGAGGCGTCTTTTATAGTCCATGACTGGAGAGGCGGGAAACGGGAACGAGGCGATGACAACCAGTTCATCCAGTTTTGGCACTGCTTTCATGGTGAGAAGTGGAAAACGTGGAACCGGATCGGCAGACTTGCGGACCTGGATCTGAAAGGGAAAATGAATACACGCACATACTCACGCGGACGTAACAAAAAGTGAAAATACAAGTAAAAATACTTGCTTATTTGACTCCACCACTACTACTAACTTTAATCATATTCCATAACTGTGAATGCAGTACAGGATGGTGGTTATATGCCCTGTTTGAGATTCCATTCATTTATCTCATACCTTTAGAACATAATGCTGTTTTAAATAGTTGACATATTTTGTGAAAAACAACTGAAATGAAATGTCCAGCTTCTGCATAATGCAGAACCTGAGGTGCGGGCAAAGAGTGCACACCCCACACAATTACATCACCAGCCTGCACTTTTGAGACTGAATGCCTGATTTTCTCAATACAATAATCCTCCCGTCAATGTGTAACATTCTCATTTCCATTCTCCAGACATGGCAACCACAGTTACTTGGTATTTTGTTGGTTTTTGTTTTTGTTTTTGACTGAAAATTGTTAAATTTTTATGAGTCTTTTGCTGTTGCTGCTATACTGGACTGGCAGTTGACATAATTTGAGACTGTTGATCTGCACGTTCATGTTAACTCATTTTTTGCCTCTTTCATCAATGAACAATTTTCAGCCACTGCACTGGATGCTTTTGGGGGATAAATAATGCAGGATACAAGCTTGAAATACCCTGAAGTGTTACAGTTTCTTGCTCAGTTTCTTTTGTACACAATCCACAAGTCATCTGTCTTAAAAGACTTTAAAAAACATTTTTAATCTCCCTTTTCTCCTTCATCTGTACCGATTTAAGTGGATTTAACAGGTTAGGTAAATTAGGCACCATAGCCTTCGCCAGGATCTGTTCTGTCTTGTAGAAAAGCTGCCATCCCTGGTATTTGTACACATAGACACGAATGGATGGTGTTTTATCAGTCGATATTGCTCAGGGGTGTTGGCATGTTGGTGGCTTGTTGCTTAGCACTGCAGCCTTATGCTCCTGCGAGCATCTCTGCCTGTGGAGCGTCACCTTCCCCCTGTATTTGCATGAGGTTCCTCCCACGATCCCACAGTCCAAAGGCGAATCGAATCGCTGTTTTTAATATGCTGGCGGAGTGTGATGGTGTGTAAGCCAGTGTGTGTGTCCGGGGCCCCGTCCCAGTCTCTGGGCACCACCTCCACCCGGTGCTGAATAAGTGGTTATGAAACGTATGTGGACAGAAGGGGCCACAGAGTGGTGCATATGTTACATAGATGGAATAGTACAGAGAACATTTTCTAGTTGACACATCAATCATATTTAAAACTTTGCTTTAAAAACCTGCCCTACATGCTTTGCTGCCACAGTACAGCTGCTGGCTATCGGTCCATCTTAGGAACCGTAACCGATGAACCACACAAAAATATAAAAACTTAAAGGTATATTAAGATACTGACATAACCAGGGGCATTTCTAGCTATTGAAAATATCAGGGGCTAAGCCAAGTTTACCTGGGGTTTATAATTTTTTTTTTTTGAAGGAATATTGATGTCGGTTCTAAAATACTCAGGGCTATAGCCCCAAGTGATCGCACCTAACGATGCCCTTGGACCTGACGACGCCCACAGACCTGACGACGCCCACGGACCTGACGACGCCCACGGACCTAAGGATGCCCATGGACCTGATGACGCCCATGAACCTGACGACGCCCACGGACCTAAGGACGCCCTTGGATTAATTTACATATCACATTCTATATTCCATATTTTATTATCTGCACAAGACTTTGCAAGTACAGATTATGTGCTTGCATTGAAACTCTTTATTTCCCCTTATTTGCACTGGAAAATAAATTAGCAATGAAGTTTAAATGGAGCCAGGTCCTTCCTCTTCTCTTGGTCCCACCTGTACCTTGTCACACATCCCCTGGTCCCACCTGTACCATGTCACACATCCCCTGGCCCCACCTGTACCTTGTCACACATCCCCTGGCCCCACCTGTACCTTGTCACACATCCCCTGGCCCCACCTGTACCATGTCACACATCCCCTGGCCCCACCTGTACCTTGTCACACATCCCCTGGCCCCACCTGTACCTTGTCACACATCCCCTGGTCCCACCTGTACCTTGTCACACATCCCCTGGTGCGATCTGCATCATGTCACACAACCCTTGGCCCCATCTATACCTATACCTATACCAATAACAGAATTAGCAGCAGATCTACTGGTCATGCAACTAATTAAAATTAACGCATTCATAAAGGTACTTTTTTCTATTCCAGAGTAGAGTATATGTTACTTCAAATAATTTGTGTTATATTCTGCTATTAACAGAAAGGTGAGTGCAGGTGATATGTGCACATCTGATTCAGAATCCTGTAAATCTACGTTCTTATCCATTTTGCATAGCTCATGGGACATTCTCGATAACTGTTCACTGATTGGATGAACCGTATAACCCAACCCTTGGGAAATTCACAGTAATTCTTATAGAGAAGTGGAAGCATTTTGTAATGCCTACTTGATTTAATCCTTCTGTCCTTCAGTAAAATTATGTCAGTTTAATTTATACAACTGCTATAACATGTCTGCCCATGATTGGCAAGCAGCTTCTCCAGAGTCACATTGCTTTTAGATGAGATGATACTTTAATGGTCTCTGGGGGGAATTAGACGCATAAAATCGTGTTTCACTTTCATGTTGGAGAATTCTTCTCATGCCAACTAAAATACTCTGAATCTTGATTACAGGTTTGGATTAAAGTGGTTAAAGAGGCAACACAAGGCTGTCATGAAACACTGAACACAAATCAAAAAGTCCAGGAGCTGGGTGGATTAGGACCCACTATTGGTATGACTTATAGAATCTAGGTCAAGTAGCATGATGCTGTTTCTCCTTTCTGCCTAGAATTATTTAGTTAGAAAGATGTCCATGGCCTTTTCCCTTAAGCACCCGAGAGCCCACAAAAGGTAAGGCCCATATCTATTGTGTTAAAGATTCATGAAAAATGCAGAGGAGGGATGTTATTCCAGAGAAACCCCATTAAAGAGGGTTAGCAGGCACAGCTTACTGCAAAGGTGGAGGAGAAGTGACCTCAGTCTAACTCGAAACTCCAACTCCAATGCAACATGCCCATCATTCTACACAAATATGAATCTTTAACTTGCCCGAGATTCGCCATTCAGAAACACAGCATCACCAGGAGCGATACCTCAAAGGGACGATGTTTGCATTTTTACAGGTGGGCTTTATTTATGCACAGGGCTATTGTGAGAATATTGTTGTGCCAGAACTGTCACAAAAGTGCTGGAAGGTTTAACAAGGGATACTTGCTGTTGTTCAGCAGGAATCTTCTGCCCACTTCCATGCATTGATCTGGCAGATGCCTTTTCTCTGAACCCAGTGGTGCAGTCAGGCTGCCCTTTAAGGTGCATTTTTCAGTGCTGGAAACAGCAGTGGATTAACAAGCTCAGTGGCCCCCAGGCTACACTTTCAGAAGGCCCCACTTCTGCCCTCACTTCCCAAAATGATACAACAATTAATTATAAAACTACAAAATTATTAAATATCAGTAAGTCCATCCATCCATCCATCCATTCAAGGCAGGGTTGCAGGGGGTCAGTAATTTACCATAGACCTACCATTAGGTCAAGAAAGCCTGTGAAAGCTCCCACAAACAGAAGTGCACGTCTGGGTTCTGTTTACACTGACTGAGGAGCTTCAACCTTTATTTTGTGATGTAAGAGAGTTTTTACTGAGGAAATACAGATAAAAATACATCTCCGCAGTTCATGGATAACTGTGAATTTGGATAAATAGTAACTTTGTAATTTACAAAATGTTACTTGTTTTCTAATTTTGATCACTACAGTAAAAGCCTGTCTTTATAAATATATGCAAACTATGTTGATCTTTTAGCGTTTTTCACTACCTTTATGAGGCTACAAAGCAGTTGTTTAATTTATCTTACTGTGTTTCTCAAAATTCATGTCATAAATTGGTTTAAAATAGCATGGATTGTATTTGCTGGAAAAAAAGATATTTTATGCAAAACATTAACTTTTGCCCTAAAAACACTTGTATAATTCATATAAATGATGCAACTTACGTGTTCTTTGTTGATTCAAAAATGCATTCAAAAACAAAATTAAAAAATAAAAGCAGAGTGGGTTATGCTTCCCAAAAGCATAGTTGCTAATTATGTTGCTGACTTACACCTTCGGAGGAATGTTAACTGGATGGTTACAACTATGAAAACCAACATGTTATATTAAAAAACAAAACACATGATTCCTCTGACCAGTTTTTCAAGCATTTCTTTATTCCAAGACCACACATAAATTTCTTTCATCTTCCAAAAAATACAAGCGAAACGCCTACTACCATTTTATACTTAAACTTAAAATCACAGCCTATTATTGTGATTAACTAGATATATTTTTTAAATTGATTGACACCACTAGTTCTTAGTATTAGAATATTTAGCTCCATGCTTTCCTGGCAGAAAACTCATCGATGAGGCTAAAAAAATTCATTTTACGCGGGAAACAGACCGCATACGAATGCTGGAAAATACGCAATGGTACAAAAAGAGATACATTTATAATTGGTCTTCTTATAGTTTAAAGCAATTATCAACACGCAAATAAATAAATGACCAATAAATGATCACCTTAAAAAAAAATTAAATCTAGGCGGCCAATAGGGGCCCCCTGATCACTCTGCCCTAGGCTGCAACCTAGGCGTACCTGTTCATTAATCTGCCCGTGGCTGGAAAATCCATCCATCCATCCATTCCTGTAACCGATTATCCTACTCAGGCTCGCGGGGGTCCAGAGTCTATCCAGGAGACTACAGGCGCAAACAGGGAACAGCCCAGAATGTGGCGCCAACCCATCACAGGACACACTCACACACCAGTTACTCACATACCAGTCACTCACCATTCACTCACATACCAGTCACTCACACACCAGTCACTCACTCACCATTCACTCACTCACCATTCACTCACACACCAGACACTCACACACCATTCACTCACACACCATTCACTCACACACCATTCACTCACACACCAGTCACTCGCCATTCACTTACACACCAGTCACTCACCATTCACTCACACACCAGTCACTCACCAGTCACTCACACACCAGTCACTCACACACCATTCACTCACACACCAGTCACTCACTCACCATTCACTCACACACCAGTCACTCACACA
>JABJVO010000039.1:5133477-5164230 GCA_026770805.1 Boulengeromyrus knoepffleri
TGGGTTCCTTTAAATCAGAGCTAGATAAGATTTTAACAACTCTGAGCTATTAGTTAAGTTCTCCCCAAGCGAGCTCAATGGGCCGAATGGCCTCCTCTCGTTTGTATAGTTCTTATGTTCTTATGTTCTTATGTTCTTATTACATGACGGAATGAAAATTTGTTACATTTTTGTCGAGTTATTACATAATGCGGTGTTATTAGGTACTGCACTATTACGGGGGCCCATTTTCCAGGCATCTAGCTGCCTTCAGAAAAGAAACTTTTATTTTCTATATTAATGTCCTAACCATTGTTAATATCAGACAAATTTTACAATACAAATATTTTATAATTGATCTCAATACATTGCAGTTTTTTTGGGGAAAAAACCCTATATTTGACAAGTTTGTGTGAAACCTTTAAAGTTACCCCTCTGCCCACCGATACAAAAATGACAGGTAAAGGGCACACATGGGATTTTTAGGTCTTGTTGCCAGATCTGGACATAAATGTTCCAAAGGAGCCCCACATGTATAATGTGGCATGAAATTTGCAACCTGGCAACCTAACTGAGAAGAACCGCCAACATGACGTCAACACATTCTTGATATCTGTAGTTGAGAAGATTCCATTTCTCTTTGAATCCCTGGGTGATCCCCCTCCAATCATCAGCCTGGCAAAAATCCATCCACCAGGCTCTCCCAAACTCAATCATCTGATACAGTGGTTATGCCAGATCCGGTAACTGGAAGCAATGGTGATGGAAGAGTCTCCAGTTACTAAGGATCTGGAATAAACATAACGTTACATATCACCGTAGGAAAATTCCAACATGTTTTGTTACATAGTTTCCATTTATCGATCTATCTGTCCCCTATGAAAGAACAATAATATACCCACAATGGACTATCGGCTGTAGTGAGATGCTATTCCTCAGTACTTTAGCAGATGTCATTGCTACCTGGCTATCAGCATATCAAATAAACAAATTACATCACTTTATATGTGCATTATTTTTTAATTATTTTCCCACCTCAGACAAATTGCCGGGTGCTCCAGGGGGGAATTGTTTTCCAGTCTTTGGTTGTCATTCTTCTGATCTTTGGTCAAGCTCTCGCCAGCAGACAGAAAAAATTGCTCACTGCTGAGCCGAAAGTAGACCTGAATGGTCGGAGTGAAAAAATAGCTCTTTGATTAATTTAAACTCTCCAAGCTGCTCTCTGAAGCTGAGAGTCTCCTGCACCCACATTTGTTTTGTTTTTCGCCCTGGGTCTTAAAAATATCACAGCTAGCGCTACCTTTCTTTGGAACAGCGGCCATCCCTCATCCCTCATCCCTCACTTCCACCACGAAATGACAAACAAAATGACAAATGTATTTCCGTTGCATGCCTTTCTGTTCCGTTTTGTTTGTGTTTTTGTTTTTTATATAGAAAGCAAAATATGATTATTAAATCACCTGCAAAGGTTGAACATATTTCGATATTTAAAAGCTCATTGCCATTAATTATATTTCCTCAGATGCCAAAGTAAATTTGTGGTTTAAGTATAATTTCTTAATTTCTGCTGTGCAAAAAACGTATGTCTCGTAGGATGCAAGCATGATAATCAATCAATATAAACATTAAATTTAGATTTTGGCAGTCATGACAGTGTAACCTTAACTAAACTAAAGGTTTCCAGGGATTTTAATGAGAGGTTGTTCCAGAACAGCACATTTATACTGCATTGAAAAATGCAGTATATTATGACTAAGAGAAAAAAGCTGTGAAAATGCAGCCTCAAAATGTATTGGTTTAGTGGAAAACTCACTGAAAGTCTTTTATGAAGGTAAAAATTGTTTATTGAAAAATGGAAATATGATTCTCCCTGAAAGTCGAATATGAAATGATATGATATGACACTCTTGGTCATTTAGCAGACATAATGGGAAAATTTGGTTAAATATAGAAAAAAACACTGCATGTTGTTAAACACTATACACTTGTGATCTGTGAGTGATACAGAAGCTGGAAGCATGGCGGTGTGGATGTTTCTATTACCTGGCATCAGTAGAAAGCACCGTAAGGCATATTGCCCAGCAACAGACGGAAATTCTAAGTTTGATGACTACAGAATGCGCATCGTTATTTTAGCATTGTGAGGTTGAAATATCACAAGTCGAACCATCGCAACACCAGAAGCATCTGTACTCAGTCTGCTTTCATTATACAGCTAGCACACATGCAGTTCCTTATTAGCCTTCAACTTGTTTATTATACTTGCTTGAGAGACTGAATACACATCTCTCTTCATATACAGTATTGTACAAAGGTTTTAGGCAGTTTAAGAAAATGATCTTCATGTTGGTGTAAAACTATGACATTTTTTCAGTGTGTCAGCTTAGCCTCTTCTAAACCTACCCTAAAATCACCCCAGTTTTTGCAGCAGCTGTCCAAGGCACCCATGTATATGACTCAACCCCACCCTGTATGACTAAATCAATACCTCATTGACTTATTAAAACTAATTACTTGTGAAACAAACACAAGGAAAGGCTGAGGTGCCCCTGAGGAGAGGTTTGGGAACTGAAGCGTTCATCTAGACATACTAGGTATCAGTAACTTTATTGCAGAAGAGATGAAATTATTCTTAGTTTTTGTTTGTTACTATTAATTTGAATATGTTCTAATGTTCTAATAGCTTTAAATGTTTCTTTTGACTGTCTAAGACTTTTGCATAGTACTGTACTTCCTTGTTTTAGCTGCCAGTCATATTATAATTCCTGGTTAGATATTGATCTTACATTTTTTAATATTAGAATGACTATTTTATCAGAAAGACTGTGGAAAAGGCGGCTAGAGCTTTGGCCATTTTGCAGTTGCATTACAGCAGCGATGGTGCCATGGTGCCGCAGTGATCAGCACTGTCACCTCACTGTCACCTCACACCTACTGGACCAGGGTTCAGGTCTCCCCCATGCCGCTGTGCGTGTGAAGTCTGCATGTTCTCCTCATGTTATCGTCAGGTTTCCCCCCACAGTTCAAAAACATGCGGAGTCTAACTGGAAATGTAAATGGTGTATGTCCCCCCTCATGGGTTGCCCCCCCCCCCCGCCGGTTATTCCCGGATTTGTGCCTGTAGCTTGTAGAATAGGCTGCAGACCCCCATGACCCTGCATAAAACAAGTAGATATATGAAATGGATGGATTACATCATTAGTTATTACTACACAGTAAATCTTATTCAATAGACCAATAACTGCATCTATAAAATGTTACATATTCGAACTAGGAATGCTGAAATTGTGTATTGTGCTTCGTGTATCCATTCCGAATATCTACAGTACAAGCAGTGCTTCCCTTGTGAGTACACAATGTTCACATGCTTGCCTCTGGGAGAATGTAACGTCTCATACATCACAGAGAACGGGCTCTTTGTATTATTCAAATTAATTTTTTTTTATCTGTGGTTTGTTTCATTCAGTGGTTTCACTACTTGTTTTAATGTACAAAAATATCCTCAGGAGTGAAGCTGTGGAAGAGATTATTTCTGCATAACTAAATCTCTGGGGGTGGAAATAAATAGCCTTTTAAACATTTACAGTATTTTATTTGGCAGTACATTATTTTTCTAGACTGTATTTTCTAGCAAAACATCAATGGAATATGGCTGTCATATTCATTTAATGATTTGAGATTCTCTTCCTGATGCTTGATTATTTAATAAATAATAATAGCTGAAATGTTTTATTTAATAATGCTGGGATTTAAAGGGAAATTGTCTCATGACAGATACATCCATGTACAATATACAGACCAAAACAAGCACAATGATGCAGAGGTTGACACAAAAGGGTGAAAGAAAACATAGATTTGCCATGCAAAAACATATTAATAAGCAATTATAACTTCTGTTAGGATAAAGCAATCAGATATTTAAGCAATTTATTTTTTTCTACAGATACATACTATAAAAAGGAGCTCAGTTCAGTCTGAAATGTCTTATTAACCTTGTTTTGCAAAGACTGCATTAAATTTGAATCTTAAAGAGCGGCATTCAAGCCAACAGAAATTTCCAAGAATGTGGAGAAATTCTTCATGAAAAAAACTATAAAGTTGTTTTATAGCAAATCAGGAGCTACCAAAGTTGGACCCTTTATTTGTTTTAAAACCTTTCTTGAAAACAAGTGATGGTAAAGGAAAGTAATATAGAACATAAAAATTCAGCTTTTGGTACAGTAGTTTCTTTTTTATTTTACGGATCTCTGTACGCTCATATTTATACTATGAAGACACTCTCATGTACTCTCGTCTATGTACTTAGACACAAGTGAGCATGCAGGTTCTGTATTTCATTTTGGTATGCCGCCTTCTTCTTTAGTCAAAGTAAAATTGTAAAAGACTAACAAATTCCAAGTATATTCTAAGCCTAAGAATGTTTTGGAGTTATTACAGTATGTAAGATAAAGTAAATGTTGTATTCATTCATTCATTCATTCATTCATTCATCCATCCATCCATCCAATCATTCATTCAGCTATATAGAAAGGTCAGCTTTTTAGATCATGTTGTATAGTTACAGTTTAACATGATACATGAATTTGGTGTATAGATTTTCATGACGACCTCTTCAGGAGTCTTGCTCATTGGCCACTCTGTCCCTTTAAAAGCCCGATCCGTGCTCTGCCTCCAATCGACTGCATGTGAAGAACACGCACAGCATAACCGCCAGAGTCTGCAGAAGGAGAGGATCGCCAATCAGACCCAAACAGCCGCCCCGGCATGGATTAAAAGGCCCCGGCCTAGATCACAGTACCCGGCCACTCCGCCTCTCTGACAGACAACCCCAGGACCCCTTTATTTTGCTCAGCCCCAATCAATAATAAACCCAGAGCATTTCTGGTTACTTACCTGTTACTTACCTGTTGTGTCTGAGTATTTGAGCTTACACCTTGCCACAACATGTACAGTATGTTTAAGTACTTGTAGACGACTAAGCAGGCAAAATAATATCCTTATAGATAAATGATGCGGTTAGAAATCAACCTCAGCGTATGTGTCTGAACATTTACATTTAATATGTAACAAAGACATTCAAATAGACCACTATCTGCAAAACAATATTGTATGATGCAATGTTGCCAGGTATCGTAACAAGATTACCAGGGCCCTCGGAAAAAACACAGCCCTACAACATCATAGATTGCATACCGCTGTTTACATGTCATTTTTTCCAAGGGTGCCAATAATTCTGGCTGCCGCTCCATGCATCTCTGGCTTCAGCTGGGCCCAGTCATGTGTTCTGTGCTCTCCCCAGTTTGCGTGGGTTTCTCTAGGGATTCATGTCACCTTCTACATTCCAAAGACATGAAAGGCATATCATTGCTAAGGCACAGTTTTTCTGTATTGGCTCTGGTGTCCCTGCATGTGCGATGGTGCCCTGTGATGGATGCCAATCCAGCAGCAGTACTGAGAACTGGAACTGACATGAATTGTTAATATTATATGCAGGGTGCTATGAATAGGATTTATGGATTTCATACTTAACTATTCAAATGGCATTTTTTTCTCCTTCATTTACCTTTTCAATGATACATGCAGCAGAATAAAATATGGTATGGTAAGGATTCCCAATATATCGCATGCCTTTTTATGAGTTTCTTCAACCTCTTAAGTCTCAGGATCAGGCTGCAGTCCACTGCCCAGCAATATCACTCTGTAGCAGGCCTGACAGACCTGAGCCACATTCTACGCGTTTCAGTTCTTCCTTCCTTAATGACATTGCGACATGATGGCCCACTGTTAATCCACATTGCATCAGTAGTGGGCTGTCAGTAGCACTCAAGCTGAGGGTATCTTACAAGGCATTAAGCCCAAGATGGCGAGAAGCTATAGATATATAGGCAAACCGAGAGATTACGTGCTCTCCGTCAATACGAATACGGTAGGAATTGTTATGTTTTTACTGTAGTAAACCAAGCCAAAACAGCAGCAGGATGGATTAAATCTTTCCCAAATAGCTAAAAATACATGCATAAAGTACGGCTAGGAAATCAAATGCTGTAATCACTGTGATGAAAAACAGAAAATTAAGTGATGCTTCGCTGAGACAGATTGTTTCATTTTTATATTATATATGTTTTTGTTTTCATGTACTGTTTGTGTGTTATCTGGTTTATTTTTCATTTTAATATTTTCCATTATTTTCATCACTGTATATAATGATCTCAGTCTTGAGACAGTATAGCATAATATAGGCAGTCCCAACCTAGGCGGTGGTCAGGACCCTCTACTTACGAAGCTTAAAGCCCAATAATGGGTCTGGACCAAAACATCTGACATGTTGGTCCCACCTCCTCTAGTTGCTTGGACCCACCTCTTCTACAATCTGATTAGTTATCTCTCTGAACCAATAATTTTTCATTCTGCCCTCAGAACATTTTTGTGTAAGTAAAACTCCCATGAGCGTTAATTTCAGGCAGTTGTAATTTGGAGTGAAGTACAAGGGCCGATAGATGGCAGTAGCTGCATTTGAAGTGACATTCCTTCAGTGCAAGTGACTGAATTTTTCGTACCCGAGCAGTACGACTCAGACGGAAATTTCATTTCAAATTCAAAGAGAGAATTTGCAGTTTGCGGAGGAAAGTTCTGGAGAGAGCACTTTGACATTGACTTGAAAATAGGCAAATACTGCAAAAAACAAGAGTGAGCTGCTGTTAGCTAACAAGAGCAGAACCCGGCTAGCTGGAGGTGGAAGGAGGAAGGTTAGTTTTGGAGCTAGACTTAAGGTTTTCAGAGTTGATTTATTCAGTGTGTGACAAACACAACAAAGTATCAAAAAAATATATACAAAATAAAGCACTGGAGATCTACTCTACAGTGAGTGATGGAAGCAAGAGGTTTGTAGGTTTGGCCACAAAGATTTCTACGGTGCAATGGCCACTAACTTTGACATCATGCGACCATGGCTAAGAAAGACTCAGATCTACTCACCGAGAAACTTGTTTCATTTGTTGACTGTGTTGGCAAGGCTGTCAGCTCCATAAGGATTTTAGAGAAGTACATCATTGCAAGGGATGAGACTGCAGTTTGGTTTTATATGGTGTCTCCCACTACTATTGATAAATGAGGTGTGAAAAGCATTAAAACCACATGAGATGAAAAAAAGTCATCTCACCGTTACCCTAACTGCCAAGGCTGATGGCGGCAAACACAAGCCTTATGTAGCCCCTATACTCCTAATGTATTTAGGGTAGGGCTATGGGTTTGTTTTAACTAAATATTTTAAGGGTTATGCTTAATTCCAGATCAGTTCAATTAATGTTCAATAATCACAAATATTAAATAGTGAAAATGTTTACTAAAGATAATTCTAAATATAAAAAACAGCTTAAATTAGTTAAATTCACTCAATTAGTACATGTCCTTCAAGTTCAAATTTTAACACAAACCATTTACAATAAATCCACAAACAATAAAGCCGGCATAATCAAAATAAAAACCCAACCCACGTTGCAGGCCTGATAATGAATATGCCGCTCCACAGAGTCACAGTCACTTACGGGTGTGCACTAGGGCGAAGAATAGGCGAAGACGCAGTCTGCAGTGGCGTCGAACTCCAGCTCTGCCAGAGGAGGTCTTCATCGGGCTCAGCTATAGTCGTCTCCTGAGTTGGATGACGCGGCGAATCCCGATAACAATCAGGTAACTTTAATAGCTAGCACATACTAATCGTCAGAACTGTACACAACCACACTTCTGTCCACAGTATAATTTTAGTACAAGCTCTATTGATTGATTGTAACCTCAGTATTTCACTGGGCTAATAGACGTTTCTCTTTCTACCGTGCACATGCTCTCTCCCGTCCTTCTCGCCCCTTCCTCTTCCCAGCACCCCCTCTCCCATGACCCATGAACTCCACAGTCATCTGACCCGTTGGGTTTTCATATAAAATAAATTCACAATTATTTAAAACTATTTTTTTTTTTTTTTAACAAACTACATATTAAATTTACAATTTCAATAACAATAGTCCAGGCTATAGTCCATGGAAGGAAAATTCAACTTCACCCTTTAGATCCTGGTGTTGGACTCATACACTACCACATCAGTGCTGTCACCACAGCTGAACTGAAATGTGCCTATAATATCACAACAGCTGTGATCCTGGGAGGCTGAACTAAATACATCCAAGCCCTCAATGTGATGTAGAAGCCCTCTAATTACACCGCTGGCTCTTGTTTCTCATTCTCTCCTGATTTCATGTGTATTTTTGGGAGCTTGACTCACTGATCTGATGAAAGATCCTTATGATGTCCCCAGAGATTGAACATTTCTTCCTGTGTCATTCCTGTGTTCCAACCCCCGCTTTGCTTCCTAAACCCTGAGCATTGCCTGTCTCACTCATGCCCGAAGCCAATCACCTGATTTTATGTCCGGTTGTCGGCAGGCGAGCAAGCAGGCGAGTCGAGCTGTGAATACGGGTAAAGACGGGGTTTATTCGGACTAACAGGATCACAAGGGAACACATGGCTAGACACCATCACAATACGACAATGACTGATCTGGGGAATACTGACTCAGATGCAGACTAAATACACAGGACAGGCTGAACATAACAGGCAACAGGTGATTACAATCGGGAATTAACACGAGGGGGGCGCCTCAGGGGAGGAGGCAGACGAGACGAGACCGGGGACACGGGACCTGGAAAACACATCAACGAGGGACCGGGAATAGAACCGACACACAAAACAAGCAGAGAGGCAAAAGCCAGGACAATACCTGACACAAGACGGGGAACGTGGACAGGCACACAAGAAAGGGCAAGACAGAGCAGAGAACGGAGGCATGACAGGGGGACGAGGAGCAGAGAGAGGCGGAACACAGGGACGAGGAGCAAACGGAGGAGGCCAAACAGGAACGGATGGGGGACAAAGGGGAGCCCGAGGGAGCCAAGGCGGGCGACGGGTGGCGGCAGGAGCAGGAGGGGACCACGAAGGGGGCAAGGAGACAAGCCGAGGGACAGACGAAGGGGACGAGGAGGGAGTTGGAGGGGGCACCGACGAAGGCGGGGGGGGGGAAGCCGCAGCAAACGACGGTGCAGCCATAGCTGGCAAAGGCGCCGTCCATCGACGCGCCAAAGCAGGGGGACCCGCAGGCGACCGACGATGAGTCAGAGGCGGGACCGAGGCCAGGCGACGAGGTGTCGGAGGAGGACCCGCAGGCGACCGCCGACCCGGAGCCGCAGGACCCGCAGCCGCCCCCCGAGCCCCAGGCAAGGCAAGCGAGGGCAAGCCAGGGGGCAGAGTGGGCGGGAACTTTGCCCTGCGTCTGTGATCTCTCCCTTTTCTGGATACTGATACATGACGGGATCACCCTCACTCGGGCGAGGGCCTAGGAGACAACAAGGAGGTCCCCGAAGGGTCCCACTCAAGTTCCTCCTCCAAGGAGAATGGAGTGGTGGTCAGGAGGTCCGGGACCTCCTCGGGGACATGGACAGGGGTTACGGGCAACAGGGCAGGAGTCACTCGTGCAAGAGTTACAGGGGCAGGTGGAGCCGCAGGCACTGGTGGAGCTGTAGCAGGGACAGCCGGTGAGGGCGAAGCAGGAGCCACATCGGGCATTGCTGCGGGTGGTGCCGGGACAGCTGGCGTGGCTGCGGGGGCTGCAGGATGCGGTGGCCGCAGCAGAAGCCTCCTTGGGCACTGCAGGAGGCGGGGCCGCAGCAGAAGCCTCCCCGGGCGCTGCAGGAGGCGGGGCTGCTGGGGCAGGCAGGTCTGGAACGTCAAGCGTCAGCAGGACAGGCAGGACGGGCGAGACAGGCAGGACGGGCGGCAGACGAGGACACAGCAGGCAGGTGGGCGGCGGTCGAAGCTGCAGCAGCAGCCGCCTCGGGCCGAACAGGAGGCGAGGCCACAGCAGGAGCCGCCTCGGGCGGAGCAGGAGGTGCAGTGGGTGCCCCGGGCGAAGTGTCGACCACTGGGACAGGCAGGACTGGCGGAGCCGGCTCCTCTGGCGTGGTTGCGGGTGTAGCGGTGGCAGCAGGCTGGTGGGCTACGGGTGTGGGTGGATCTGCAGGCGTTGCCAAGACCTCGGGCACGGGCGGAGGCAGGGCTGTAGCAGACGCCTCGGGCACAGCAGAAGGTGGAGCCTTTGCAGGCACCGCCGACACGTGGCCAGCAAGGGGCGCCGCAGCTGGAGTCTTGCTGGGTGTTGCGGTAGCCGCCGGGACAGGCACGTCAGGCTGGACAGGTGGGACAGGCACATCAGGGATGGGAGCCAGGGTTGGTGTCTCGCGTGCAGGCGTTGACCCTTTAAGAGCCCACAGCACCCGTGGGATAGCATCCTGCACTGCCCTGACCCCTTTAAGTGCCAGACGGGTTCCACGAAAGGGGGAAGCTGCCCACGAAGGCAACTTCGCGGCGGGGGTGATGTCCAGTGCGCTCGGGGATTCCCCCCAATCACTGACAGGGAAAGGAGCAAGAGAGAGAGGTGGCTCCCAGGATGATCGTCGGTTGTTCCGCTACTTTCTGTTCCCTTCTGCTCTTCTTTTTTCTCTGGCTGGGGCAGGTTGGTTGAGGCGGGGTTGCCTCGGAGTGGGCGAGCAGCTGGAGCCGCTTCTCCGTTACCCTGTCGACGAGCTGCCGGAGGTTTTCACGCACTTCCGCCATTATGTGCGCTTCCGTGAGCGGGGTTACCTCCTGAAGGCGGGTCCTGCTCCGGCTGACTAAATCCAGTGTTCCGGGGTCCTCCCGAACCTCCGGCTGGTGAAGCCAGTAGATTACCTCTTGCAGAAGACGGATACGCTGCTCCTCCATCTGCTGCAGCGATTCTTCACGGAGATCAGTCATTCTGTTATGTCCGGTTGTCGGCAGGCGAGCAAGCAGGCGAGTCGAGCCGTGAATACAGGTAAAGACGGGGTTTATTCGGACTAACAGGATCACAAGAGAACACACGGCTAGACACCATCACAATACGACAATGACTGATCTGGGGAATACTGACTCAGACACGGACTAAATGCACAGGACAAGTTGAACATAACAGGCAACAGGTCATTACAATCGGGAATTAACATGAGGTATCGAGGGGGGCGTGGTACACAGGAGGATCGGACAAGCAGGTCATGACACCTGACCCTCGCTGGTACTGCTAATGACTACGTCTGCCTGTGCCCTCTGGTTACTGATGCTGATTGCCGAACCCTCACCTGGACTATGGACCTCATTCCTCACCTCAGCCACCTTGTTACCTTTGCCGCACTCCAATTTTACTTCTACCCATTTCCAGCCTGCAATAACTGTGATAGTCCCATGCTGCCTTGGATGCTGTTCCTCTTTGCCTTTTTTCGTGCAATAAAACCATTTCCCCTCTACTGATCAGTGTCAATGTCCATCTAGTGGGTTCTATCACAGAAGATCTCACCACATCAGATCAGAGCAGCCTCCAGCATGTTTCTGAAGCCCTGAACCAGGGAGTCTTCCTAGGGCAACATCAGACAGAGCTGACAATGATCAGTGCATCACTGGAGTCATTTCACCAGGGTTTGTTGAAGTTTCCCTCCCAGGTTCTACACCAATGTTCAAGCCGCCTTGTCACTCCATCACCCCAGTCAGTGAGTAAACCGCAGCTGGTGCTGACTAGTCAATATGACAAGGATCCTGGATCATGTCGTTCCTTCTTATCCCGGTGCTCCTCAATATTCGAGGTGCAGCCTTCCGCGTTCCCCATCAAGTACTCCTGAGTTACATATACTATAATCACTACACTCACTTGCCCGGCCAGGGAGTGGAGAACAGCAGCCTGGGATTCTGGAGCCACATTCTGCAGTCATTTCACCTGATTTGCAGAGAAAATAAAGCACGTCTTCGATTGCTCCAAGTCAAGAAGAGAGACAGCATGGGGGTTACTGCAGCTTCGTCAGGGCAACCAATCAATCTATGCAATCCAGTTTAGAATTTTAGTAAAGTCTTGTGGATGGGGTTGCACTGCACAGTTCGATGTTTTTTATCAAGGATTGTCAGATTCAATTACACATGAGCTGACTACGTCCAAGCTCTCCAATGCGCTGGAGGTTTTAACTGATTTAGCCTTGTACTTTGACAGCTGGATCCACCAGGGCTAGAGGGAGCAATAGAAGTGGGACAGATTTCCATCTTCTGTCGATTCTACAATTTCTCCTGGGGAGTCAGCTCCTGATTCCTTGCAGGTTGACTGGGCTCATTTATCCTGGGCAGCAACGATTGTCTACCAGGGCATATCTATATTGTGGGAAGTTGGGACACTTTATTGCTTCATGCCCAGTAAAAGGGTATGCCCACCAGTAGGCAAGAGGGTACTGGTGGGCATGGCCTCAGTCCTGCCCTCTTTCTCAAGAAGAACCCTCTTGCCTGCAGTGATATCATGGGGGTTAAATCGAGAGTCAACAGCCGCCCTCATCGATTCTGGAGCTGAAGGCAGCTTAGGCATAGCCCTCAGACTGACTGGGAGTAGGACATTATTATTGCCTGGGCTCCTTCGTACCACTGCTCTGCCACCAGAGGTCCATCCCGTTCCAGAGGAGACACCCAATCTCTCAAGGGTACCTGTGGAATATCAAGACTTGCAGGGGGTGTTTAGTAAGTCCCAGGCTTTGTCCCTTCTGCCTCACCGTATGATTGCGCCATTGACCTGCTCCTGGGAACAACTTCTCCCAGGGGGTGCTTTTATTCACTCTCCAGAGAGGGCTGACAAGGAGGAGTATATAGGGTTAGCATTGGCGGCAGGTTTCTTTTTTGTCAAACATAACTGACACTCCCTCACAATGCAGGTAATATGCCTCATTCGGGACTCCTCTATCAACCGCTCATTCGACACAAAGTCAAACCAGCGGTACCCATGGATCCTCTGAGACATGGTACTGAAGGAGTCCAGTCTTCATCTCAGCTCAGTGGATATCATCCATGTCTCACAGCCATACAGCGGGACAGAGAGCACCAGGACTCTAAAGACTTGGACCTTTTTCCTCTTTTAAAGATATCAGGAGTGCCACACATCCCTTTACAGCGACCTCATGACCCCCCATGCTCTCCCAATCCATCTACTGACTTCATAGGAAGAGTCACCAGAGACATGAATGTCTCTGCCGAGGTAAGTGAATCTCTTGACGAGGTCGACATTCTCCCCAGAGACAGACACACTACTGATGACAGTGCCTAAGAAGTCATTAAAGGCCTGGATCTGGGTTTTTAACCAGGACACTCTCAATCCCAGACACTCAGACTCCTTGCTCAGTCTGTCGAGAGCCCCAATCAGAGCCTCCATTGACTCCATGAAGATCACAGCATCGTTGGCAAAGTCAAGATCAGTAAATCTTTCTTCACCAACAGATGTCCCACAACTGCTAGACCCCACGACTCTGTCCAACACCCAGTCCATGCAAGCACTGAACAGAGTAGGAGCAAGAACACACCCCTGGTGAACCCCAGAATCAACTGGGAAGAATGCAACCAATATACAGGCCGGCTATGATGTCCAGCAACTTCAGGGGGATCCCACTAAGTCTCAAGATGTCCCACAGGACAATTCGATCAACTGAGTCAAACGCTTTACGCAAGTTGATAAAGGTTTCAAAGAACCTCTGCCGATATTTGCACTTCTTAGGCGTAAAACGGACTGCTCTATTTGCTGATAGGCGAGCAAGTGATCATGGATCCTGTTAAGGATGACCCTAGCAAGGATCTTACCCGGCACTGAAAGCAGTGTTATCCCCCTGTAGTTGCTGCAATCCAGGCGATCACCCGTCCTTTTCCAGATAGGAACTACAAGTCTGTTGGGATGACGCCTGACTCCTAAATGGAATCAAAGATTGCCTGCAATGCCATTAGGACAGCCTTACCACCAGCCTGAAGAAGTTCACCCTGGATACCACAGATCCCTGCAGCCTTCCCTATTCTCAGCTGATTCACCACCCATGTGATCTCATGATTCTCATTATATCTCATTGTAATCTCATCCAGGATCCAGCAACCTGCAGGCCCTGACCTTTAGCAAAGTCAAATAACATGGAGCCACTCTCACCACGGTCTCCAGACCCATGGGAACTGACACAATCCTTATAGCCAGCCCTGTCAGTGCCAGTGGTTGCAATGAAGTCACCCATGACAGAGTGTCAACTCGTGGGTACCCATCAACCACCGAGCGAAGCTGTACGTAAAATGTCTCCCTCAATGAGACATCACTCATCGCGGTCAGAGCATATACTGAGACAACAGACAAGATACCCAAAGAGTGCCTTAGCCTGAGTCTCATAATATGCTTCTTGACAGGAGTGACATTCAGACACCATCAGGAGGAGCTGATGCGCCACAGCAATAGCTACTCCCTGAGTATGGCAGCCATCAGACCAGCCAGCCCAAAAGTAGGTATACCCACCTACAGAAATCTGGCCACTTCCCGGTCTTCACATCTCAGAGAGTGCAGCTACTTAAATCCAGAGTTTATGAAGCTACCCCAACAGCAGAGGAAGAGGGTCTTCTTGCCGGAGAGACGAGATGTTCCATGTGCCTACCTGGCTGGGCCACCTCAAGCTGGGGCCCAAGTGCCACCCTGCAGTGGGCTATGCCTCAGCACCACACCAGCACCAATCCCCAAAAGACCTGACCCTATTAGTTCTCCAATGGTTTAGACCACTATGGATATGAAGCTCCAGAAAGCTTTCACCCATCCCCTTCAAAGTGGGCGGCTGCAGCAGAGCCATTCTGATAGAGAGCAGAAAGGTGTCATGCCTGTTCAGATTGAGCTGGAATGCCAATCAACCCCCAAAACATTTCACTGCAAGTTGGAGGACTGCTTACAGGGCCAGATGCAGTTTAACCTCATACCCTGGGCAGAATTACGTGACAAAATTTAGATAAGGATAATATATAAATGATGAGTAAGCAAGTGATTCTTTCTATTTCAGTGTGTATAATCACATCTGATGACATCCTTTTCTCTTTGCATCTTTTGCTTGCATCTGGTACCTAAAGATGTGTTGTATGATGATGCCCATGGCTCAATAGGCTGAGCATGCAGCTTAAAAGCAGATATTCTGTCCATCATGCATTCAAGACTTGCCTGAGATCAACCTCAGTTTTGTTTGATATTTTTAATTTTTTTCTCCTGGCTTCTTGTATTGCTAATACATGTCTTTGCTTTTGTGTCCTTGTTAATGGTTTACCCTGCCGCTGCCTTGTTTATATATGTTCTATTTATTTGCCTTCCAAGTCTCTCCTAGTTTCAATAACCCTCAGTATTTTTTAATGTTTTCTAGTCTGTAGTGCCTATTGATTGTAATTGTCCCCCACCTGATCCTTGTTGCCTCAAGTCCTTAGTGATTGGTTGATCTGGATATGCTTCTCACCTGTCCTGTGTCATGTCTTGTTAGTAGTGTATTTAAGTGCCTGCTTTTTGCCTGTTCCTTAGTGGTTCATTGTGGCTGTTCCCCTGTGTTACTGTTAGTTATACTAACCCTATCTTAGTTTTTGTAGCGTCCTTCCTTTGGTATTGTTGTTCCTGTGTTGCTCCCTGCCTTAGTTTAGTTTTGATCCCTTGTGGTCACTTTATTTTCTGTTTCTACCCTTCTGTTTTGTTAAACCCTGGTTTGCTGGAGTCACTATGTGGATAGTCTCTCCTTCGCCATGCCCCAACAAAACACATTAGGTGATTTCATCAATATGTGAACATCAGTGTACCTAGACAGTATAGCCTACTACAGGTTAGAGTACACTCCAAAATAATGAGAAAAAAGTAAAAAGATAAACAGTAAGAGTTGTTTAATATCATCATCAATTATTATGAATTTTCTCAAAGTATATATACAGGACTGTGCAAAGGTCTTGGGCAGTGAAGAACGTGATCTTCATGTTGGTGTAGAGCTATGACGTCTGTCAGTGTGTCCAGCTTAGCCGTCCCCGAACCTCTCCTCCTCCGAAGTCTCCCCAGTATTTACAGTAACCGTCCGATACAGCAATGGTTTTTTTTTTTTTAACTTGGCCACTAGCATACCTCATATGGCTAATCAATATTTCATTGACTATTAAAAACTAATTAAATTTACTACCTACATGAGCTGGTGGTGAGATGTAACAAACACATGGAATGGCTGAGGTGCCCTTGAGGAGAGCTTTGGGAACTGAAGCGGTGTTCATCTAGCCGTCCAGCAAGATTTTCAAGACATTAACCTTATTGTGTTACTCTTCATTTGTATATGATGTTTTTTTTTCTTCCTGAGAAAATCTGTACTTACTACCCAGATAAAACATTTTCTTTGACTATTCATCAATAGTTTTGCACAGTACTGTACTGCTGTGGCGCGGCCTGGTCCTGGCAGTAAGATGGTGAGGCTCCACTTTGCAGCTCCAAGACAAAGTGGTTTATTAAAACAAAATAGATCACACTGTCAAAGCCAAAAGGATCACAAATATGCGAGGGGACAGAACTTCCAACATGCCGTATCAGCACACAATGATTCACTAAGGAACTGAATATATGTAGGCGCATGAATACACAGGAACACCAATGCAAACAAGGAACAGGTGCAATTAATAATCTATTAATCAATCAAGAGAGACATGGGAACAATAAGAAACAGGTGGAAGTGGAAACATTAAATGGGGACAAGATCTAGGGAGTTATAACAATCACCAAGACAGGGAAGCACTAGAGACTAGGGAAAGTAACAGAGGGCTGACTACACTAGGAAAGTCTAAGAGAAAAAAAAATCTAAATTAAACAGGACAAGCAGGGAAAACCAAAACAGGGAAGCAAAGAACCAATAACATACACTAGGGAAATCTGAAAACAATCAAAATATGAGAGACTGGCCAGTCTCATACCTACAACTAGAGAATTGACAGGTCAGAGTCACACGCTCAACCCATTGAGCCATGCAGCAGTCCAGAGAGAGGGAGATGCACACTGGGGCTGAAAGACCAGAGGCAAGGAGGAGAACCGGACGGCCAGCAACACCTGCTGGCCAAGTGGGGAGGAGACATGAGGGGTGGGAATCAGACAGGAGCTGACCTGGACAGCACTGCATATACTAAGAGTGGATTAGAAAATCAACCTGACGCAAACACAAGTAATTCAATCCTGATAAATATACAAGTCAAAAATATCAACAGAGATTGTTACGTTATATTGATAATTACAATGCTTACATTTCCAATTTCCAATTGCAATTAAATTTATAAGTTTGTATTGTCATATTGACATCTAACACTGAACAAACACTTATACAGAGCTGTAAGAAATGCGAAATATGATCATTATAATTTATCTACTTTAGTTTTGTATAACTCTGCATAGACTATTTTATACAAAAAGACACATACTATTTCATCAATCAATCCAATCAATCAATCAATCAATCAATCAAAATACTTTATTAATCCCTTGGGAAATTATATGGTTATAGTTGCTCCAGGACAGTAAGAAAATAGTCAACAAGTTAAAATACCAATACTAGATAATACAAGATATTACAAATTACATATATTACAATATCTCTAATAATGTAATAACTCGATATATAAATATTCTTAATATATTACAGAAATTAACTAAAGGTAAAACTGAATTGAGGTTCCCCTCTTATCATACTGCCTTGTTATGTTAATGGTGTAAATACAGTTGCTGCAGTGTATACCTGTGCTTAGATGGAGGAGTTGTACAGAGAGGCAGGAATGATTTCCTGTGTTGTTCAGTGGTGCACTTGGGTAATCGTAGCCTCTCACCGAACGTGCTCCTGTGACTAGCCAGCACATCATGGAGTGGGTGGGAGGTATTGTCCAGCATTGTCCTGTCTCTCCGACATCACCTTTAGAGAGTCCAGCCACTCCATCCCCACGATATTACTGGCCTTCCGGATCAGTTTGTTGAGGCTGTTGGCATCCGCTACCCCCAGCCTACTGCCCCAGCATGCAACAGCATAGAGCAGGGCTCTTCAAATCTGGACCTCGATTCCAAATCCAGGTCTTGTTTTCAGTTCTCCCAGGTCACCTGACTGACAAGTAAAGGAAGGCTGGAAAACCAGCAGTGCTCGGACCTCGAGGACTGTGATTTGAATAATATGGGCATAGAGTGTGACACTGGCCACAACAGACTGATAAAAAATCCTGAGCATTGTCTGACAGATGTTAAAAGACCTGAACCACCTCAGAAAATAGACGGCTCTGGCCCTTCTTACACAGTGCAGTTTATTGTCAATGTATACAAAGTATTTATAGTTCTCCACTTTGTCCACATCAACCCCTTGGATTTTTATTTAATATGGAAAAGGAATAAATAGCACGTTAGAGTGTAAACCAAGTTTCTGGTGGCAAAGCAACACCCAGAGAATCAATCTATCATGTATTATCATACAAGGGAAAAGGAAACAGCGATCAGCCATGACGAAGGAAAGGAACTGCAACATTGTTCTCTCTCTCTTATGTCTGGCCTCGTGTATTTCAGCGTATGGCAGCTAATTCCTGGAGCAAGACAGAGGGTAAAAAAAAATCTGCTGCCATAGTGGATTCACCCCAGCCTGAGCCCCGTTTCCTGACAGCCTGCCTAGTGACATGTCAGTTTCTGGAGAGGGCTGCCATTAAAAACCTTCCAGCACCGTGCTCTGAAAATCTCCTCGATTGGATTGAGGATGGAAGAATAGGGTGGAAATAGAATACCTGGAAACTGTGGATGATTGCTGAATTAGTTTTGGGTGACTGTGGCATGGTGGAAACTGACAACAGTGGAAAAACACTGTTCTGAACTGTGTCCAGGCGATCAAACAGCTGAGCTGTGTTCTATGAGCTGGGTGTGGCGGTGGTGTGAGACCTCTTGCTAAACAGCTCAATTCTAGTATTCTCTAAAAAGACAACATCATATTTAAAATGTAAAAAGTCCTTTAACTATTAAACGTGTATAAAATCAGCACGTACTTGACATATATATATATATATATATATATATTGAATGTCCTTCACATAGTCCTTGTTCAACTGCAAGAGAATGACGCAGGTTGATTTCACGGTTACTGTAGGCCCCCTGAAGTGGCTTAGGTTAGTATGGAGAACAGAATCGCATAACCGGCGGCTGGGTGGTAATTGGGAATGATGCTACACGACAGATATTAAGCTGTCTGACATGGTAAAGAAAAGCAAACATGGCCGAAATCTACACATCACTGAAAACAAGTTGGTACCTAGTTGGGGTTATTAATAGTCACGCTTTATAAATAGGCATGGCGTAACAGCAGGCAACACTGATTGGTCTGTGTGGCTGTCCATCACCAGGCGCGCTGTATGTCTGCAGACGGCGCTCATAGCTGGAGGGATGCAGTAAGCAGTGAGGTCAAGGTTACTACTGTACCATACATGTATAACCACTTATAGGCCATATATGCTTCCAACAGTCAGGAAAAGTTGGATTACTACATGTACAATATAATAATCTATACCACCAGTGTGTCTGCTGGGGTGTGGCATGAGTTAATGGTGTCCTGTAGTTGTGTTCTGGGCATATTTTAGTCTCGGTATTAAAACTGACATCTAATTTAACAAGTAAGTAAACCGTAGTCATGCCATGGGCTTGGAAGTTGGAAATAAAATTGTCAGAGAACACTGGGGAAAAGAGAACTTTATAAGTTCATCATATTTTATAATGGTCACTACGATATTTGTGTGATATTGAATGTTGTGATGAGAAGGGTATGTCTCAGAATATCACTGACTGAAATTATTGTTATTATTTTTTTAATATTTCCTGATTCAGGAATCATTTGTAAGCTAAATAAGCAGCATGATTATTAAAAGTATGGCCTGGAAATCTAAATACTGCTGATTCAATAAAGAATTAAAGATTGAACACATTTTTATTATTCAATTTAACTTCTCTAAATCATAACACTTACATTCTGACATTTCATTCATCCCTTTTTTATGTGGTACAACAAAACGCCGTCCCAAATCCTGTCAACTACTTTCCAATTAGTGAGCATGAAGAAATCCATAAAGTGATGGGCAAAGTTTCCCACATGGAGAGCATTACATTAAAAAATGGCTTAATTTACAATTCTTAACATCTAAATAAAATACATGAAATGTCACATCAAATAAAGGAAAGCATTTTCCCCGGTAATGGATACAGCCCACATCAATAGCAAATGCATCAACCAACCAGCCATCCGATCTGTATGCAGCACAGAACCATACCAAATGACACTCCATAATAGGGGATTATTATTAAGCAACTCCTTGTGAGGCAAGATCTTGCCCACAGACACCCCAGTAATGAACAGATTGCATAGATGATGAGTGAAAAGAAATTTTAAAAAACACAGCTAAACAATTAAAATTAATATAAAAATTGCAACAAACAAAAAACAAGAAGCACTTGTAAAAAAGTATTCATTTTAACCTCTCTGTTCATCTGGGTCTGGCACAGTGGTTAGCACTGTTGCCTTACACCTATGGCACCTGGGTTCGAGTCTCTGCCATGGCTCCATGTGTGTGGAGTTTGCGTGTTCTCCCCGTGTCATTGTGGAGTTTGCGTGTTCTCCCCGTGTCATTGTGGAGTTTGCGTGTTCTCCCTGTGTCATTGTGGAGTTTGCGTGTTCTCCCCATGTCATTGTGGAGCTTGCGTGTTCTCCCCGAGTCATTGTGGAGCTTGCGTGTTCTCCCCGTGTCATTGTGGAGCTTGCGTGTTCTCCCCGAGTCATTGTGGAGTTTGCGTGTTCTCCCCGAGTCATTGTGGAGTTTGCGTGTTCTCCCCGTGTTGTCGTAGGGTTTCCTCCCGGTACTCTGGTTTCTCCCCATATTCCAGTAACATGCCGAGGTTAATTGGAGTTACCAAATTCCCAGTTGGTGTGAGTGTGCCATGCCAAGTGTTGTCACTCCCCCACCCTGGGTTGTTCCCTGCCTTGTGCTCATAGCTTCTGGGATGTGCTCTGGACCCCTGTGACCCCTGCATAGGCCTAATGGTTACAGAAAATGGATGGATGGATATTTTTGTTACAAATCTTCCAGATGCTTTTCCTGGTCAGGATTACCTGGGACCTGGAGGCTATCCGAGGCAGAACAGGGAACAAGGCTGGGGTTCACCCTGGGTATGATTCCAATTCATCACAAGGCACAAACGCACAAACATACACTAGGCAACATACTGCGCACTAGGCATTTACACACACCAATAAACCTACCTATATGTCACTGAAATTCAGGAAAGCCACAAGAACCTGAATGTGGGTTGCAGAGAACATGCAACCCCTCCACACACAGAATGGAGGAAGATTTTTAACCCCAAATCCTGGAAATGAGGCAAAAATGCTACCTGCTGATGCACCCTGACACCCAGAACATATTTGTGTTAGGAAGGAATTTGACCTTTTCCTCTCTGCTTCTCTTTCACGTGAGCTGTTCAGTGCATGTATTACATTTACCATGATTGTCATTCTTGGTTGGTGTGGAACACAGACAGAATTTTAAGCATTTTAATTTCGACACCTTCAGCGTTGAGACTTCCAAGCTAATAGCACAATGACAGACAGGCAAAGGCGGCGGAGTGACAGGAGTTGGGAGGGAACACAAACCGTTCTGCATTTTAATTCCACAGTCTCAGGGTGTTGAAAGATTGTAGATAGTGGATCGGCGCTTCCCCAGGAAAAGGAATGCATTTTAAAAATTACAGTTTAATGAGAATTTTGTTACTAGTAGAATCTGATCACTTGGAACCAGTTTCATAAAGTAACCCACTTTCTAAAACCAAGTCTTACAGTAAGGCTGTGTCATGTTTGACAGAACTGGCGATTATCTTAATTGGAGAGAATGGTGTGTTATTCTGTCCTGGTTTAATGTAGTCTTGCTGAGCCTGACTGTTAGCTTTTCAAGTTAAATCCCTGGAACTGTGGTCACGCTGTTGTTAGCATGCTCGTCAGCCTAACTTACTCTGTCTAATGGATGGAACAGGAGAACTCAACAGCTGTTGGAAAGATTTAAATTATAATTTGTATGTGTTCTGGCTGCAGATGTGTGTTGCTGCAATAGAATAGAATTGCTGTAAGAATACTAAACATTAAACATTTTTATAATTAATTGTCATTTTTATATCACAGTCAGTACTCAGTTTTAATCAGTAATCATTCCTGTATCTACCATTGAGGACACTGAGGTCATCTCCTCTCTGTTTTTTCTGCATTTTTTTTTGCTATCTTGTCACTGAATTTTTTCAAAATGGCTATTACTGCTTTCAGAAACATGTCAAAATTAATTTACACTGTAGCTAAAAGAAAAAAAAAACTTATCGGGATCATGTCTGGAGACCCCCATAGGAAGGACTCACACTTTTGACCTCTGTATTAAAAATACTAGGACCGGCCCTGCCAGTACCACTTTGAGTACATGTATGTCAGTCTTGGATTCATATGTGGTTTGTTTTAATGTTATGGTAATTGCCATTAATACCGAGTTAATCTGCGATGAGTTGTGCATCGAGGACCCCACGTAAAACGCCGCTTATCGGGTATGTAATTCTTGCTTGTATCAGTCCAGATTTCCACAGCGGTGCAGCAATACTATTTCCAAATAACGATGGTAGTTTAGGTCAACGTTTCATATTTAGTGCAATACGCTGAAAATTACATCTTCAGCTCATAAACAAGAAAATCTTTCTGCACTGACATGTAAGCTTCTAGTAACCATGGCATAAGCAGGTAAATGCACTTGAACAAGGGCCTTATTTCATAGAGATCTTGAATAAATTGCATCTACACAGGTTTGGAACCAGAATGGCGCTTTAATAAAATAACCGTTTACTTCTGCCCGTGACCCACGTGGCTCTGAACTCCCCCACATCCAGTAAAATCAGAGGGTCATCACAAAATGTTTCTAAATGCAGCAATGCAGAGGCAAAGAAATGTAAGTACATGTTCAGCCATTGCATTGTTAATTTGGCTTTATGTAGCTTCTGGTAGTCGTCAGGGTTATGGGTAGCGAAGGAGCACTTCTGACGGACAGTGTCATTGGCTGCCGTAAACCCACTGTCACGACGGTATATTAAGTTTCCCCTCGGCACGGATCTACAGGCAAACATTAAAACGCAATTTGTAGCAAAGTCCAGCTTTCCTAATGTGGCACTATTGATTGCACGCACATTGCAACAAAAGCACCATCAGAGACTGAAGCTGCCTTTGTGAACAGAAAGCAGTTTCATTCCATCAATGTGCAGCTCATCTGTAATGCCAGCATGGCATTAAGAAATGGCCTGGATCCATGCATGATGCTTTTATTTTATGGAACAGCAATGTAGGATGTAAACACTTCGAGATGAACGGCCGATTGGTAAGCCGAATATGCACATGTACGTAATATGGAATGTACAGCAGAGGATCTGTATATACGAGGTCGCCTTTGACTGGTATGTCCATGTGCCACACCAGACAGTGCTCACCTGCTGAAGCGCTGACTGTTAACCCCCATGCCGGTTCAATGGGGCACACGGAGTGGCACACTCATGGATAAAGCGCATCATAGATTCTCTGAAAATCAGGTGGTGGTGTTTGGACAGAACAGCCATTCTCTTATGCCACCTGACAGAGGTGTGCAGCATCATAGCAGCGTGTTGTATCCTGCACAACGTAGCTCAATGTCTCAATCCGCTGTGACACTGATGAAGCATAGGTGCAGGAGAATGCAACACAGACGCTGTAATACTTTTTGACTGATTGGTTTTTAATGGGACGCACATTTTGTCCAAAGCCCCTCTAATTCCCTGCTGGTGTGCAGTCGTGGTCCTGAGCTCTTTGACAGTCTGCCTCTGTAGGTCCTCGCTGGCGTCTGTGAGGACGTGCCAACGTGCGGTGAATGTACCAGCTAAGTCCAGCATCAGCCTCGGGCTAAAAAGCATTACAAGCTTATTGGATGAATAGGACAGATTGATTTAAGATCAACCAAAAATTATGCTAAGAATAACTACCAATTTGTATCTCAAATGAAGTGTATAGTTCTGAATTTCATGTCATGCTCCATGTTATCAACTTAATGCTATACTTCAGCTAAAATTGCAGTTCTACTAAGGATTATCTTCCAATTCAATTAAAGATTTTCTTCAATAAAAATATTACAAAGTGGAGCCCTAAATCTGAATGGCAAATGGACCTGAGTGGGTATCCTTAGGATGAACAATCATAATTTATATAATTAGGGATCAAAATGATTGACCATTTGCAGAATACACACTCTTTCGACATGCCTTCTCATGCTGTTAGTGTAACTGCAGCAAGCAGACTTTACACAGTGCTCAGGAAGATAAAAGCATGCTTGTTACCGATATATACATCATGAATAATTCTATCAGCCACTCGGGGGGATCCCAGTGGTTAGACATTCTGCTTCTAATTACATTTTCATGCAAATTTGATAGTGGAGTTCATTATTACCATCAATTCCTTGGGTATTGCTGTGTTGAATTTTTACAATCCTTTTGCTTATTACACAAACATCAAAATAAGCAAAATGGGGCAGAGTGCTGGCAGTTACCAACTACTGCTCATAAACCAATAATAGTAAGACATTGTTACAGAATCTCACCTTGTCTGAGGTGACCTTTGTAGTTGATAAGCCATTTCTCGCAGTAGATGCCAGCTGGTTTTCACTGCATTTTCTCAGTCTTTTTAGACTGAGCTATTCCCTTTTCTGAGGATATTGCAGCATTGCTAATGAGATGGGCATTTCTAGGCTGAATGTTGTATTGTGATATAGCCCAGCTTCTTTGCTTGCCAGTCTGAAAGGCCAGATTAAGGACATGGTAAAAACCTCTTTATACAAAAAGCCTGTATCTGTTCTTATGTGGATACTGTACTTCAGAAGCAGGGCCCTTTAACCCCTGTTAAAGTTACTCTGCCATGGACTACAATGAAAAATTGATCCCTTGAAATTTATTATGTAAATATTATTTAATAATAAAAGGAGAAATGCAGGTTGTGCTCTTGTACTGTTTTTATGTGCTTTATGTGCTTAATTTTAAAAATTAAGATAAATCAGCTAAGACTGAACAAACTTTACAGAATGGGACCGAGGTACATATACCACATAAAATAAGTATATAGAAAATAATATTAACCAATATGTGAATTAACTGAAACTGTGTATCACTTATATAATTTCTAAAAGCTAGTACATCCTCACATTTCATCCAGAAACTTTACTCTCAACAGGTTTAGGAAGGCAAAGTCGACACTGTGTTTATTCTGTTATCTTGCCAGAGATGCAGGTAAATGGTACGCAAGTATAAATGTTTAAATGTACAGTAATTTCTTGCTATAACTGTGAAAATTAACATTAAATAAGTTTGCATTGGCACTATTTCAAGACATTAGTCATTCCAGGATATTCTGATTTTTCAGATGCAGAGTTTAGCGCAAAATCAAGGAAGCTCCACAGTATTTGCAAGAGCTTGCAATTTTTCTAACAGCCAAATTAACAGACGGCCAGATCCTGTGTTGCCATAGCAGTGTGCATTTATGTGTGTTTTGCTAGGCTGCACTGCGGGGAAGAAGAGCACAGTGAACACATCTAAGTTACCAACAAAATTTACTGCTAAATACCATACAAAACAATTCCCAGATGTTGTGCATGAAAGTGGAGGCAAACATCTTTGCATAAACACGTTGTTGCTGTATTCCACTGTCTTTGTGAAGTTGGAACAAACAATATGTATGATAACGATATATCGGTTAACAAAATGACGTTGCCAGCTGATATTTAAAATTAGCAGCATCAGAGCTAAAGACGACGATTAAGATAACGGACATAACGGCGTTGGACAATCGCCCGTTTCCTGTAGCGGAGGGAGAGCAGGGATTTTGTCTGGTCATTCGTCACCAAGTACCAGCCGCAACATGCTTATAATTTTTTATTAAATCTGGCTCATATATTGATCTTTTGTTTTCCACTGAATAAAAATCAATGTAATTTTACCATTCTGAATGAACAGAAAATATATACCTATCCTCTTGCTACTCAGATTTCCTCATTGTGCTGCACTGTGACTTACAGTGCTGTATTCATTCCTGTCTTGAATGATAGGTTGCTTTTTGTAAGATCAATAGATTTCAAAACCAGCAATTTTTTTTTGCTTTTACTTTAATAGTTTTTTACTGAAAGACCTTTACTTTTGTTGTGGTACTTTCACTTAAATATTTCTTTGGGGAAAACCCTAATCCCAACATGATGACCTTAACCCCTACCCAACGCTAACCTTAACCACACGTTTTGCATTTTTACTTTTTTTGATTGCATTTACAGATCTTTGTCAGGACCTGAAAAAAATGGTCCCCACAATGTCAAAATAGGTTTTTATCACATTATGCGGGCCAACAGTTTCCATTACCCCAAGAGTTTGTTATCATCATCATCATCATCAGTCATCATCATCATCACCATACCTGTTCTTTTGGTGATGTTTGCCATGGCCACAGCTCTTACCAAGGCCAACCTTTCTAGCTCTTTCTGTGGATCCTCAGATAAGGGATATAATTCCCTTGGAAGCTGATCAGCTGTCATCCTTATGAGATGCCTGAACCACCTCAGCTGGCTCCTGCAGCAGAGCAGCGTCTCTGTGTTGATGTCCGTCCAGATTTACACAATCCTGTCATGCTTGCCAACCTTGAAGTCAAAGCTCATTTCGGCACCTTGTACTCATGACCTCGTCCTATTAGTCTCTCCCCGCAGCCCATGCCGGGTGGACAGCAAGCCTCCTCTAACACTTCACCCCCACGGACGTGCTCAGTGCCTGCAAAGCTGCAGTCACCACAGTGCTGCCCTGCAATCCCTCCTTCCCTAATACTCGTCAATAAGATACTGAGGCACTTAAACTGGGCAGATTCTGAGCCACTAAGGGCAGATTCTCCTCCTCACCGGAACTGTGAAAGGAATCCATTCTTTTATAAAAGAGCACCATAGGTGCAGAGGTGCTAATTCTCATCACCACTTCACATTTGGCACTAAACCACTCGAGTGAATGCTGGAGTTCCTCACTGGACAAGGCCGAAAGGACAACACTCTCTTCAAACAGCAGAGATGTACCCTCAAGCCCGCTATTCAAGGTACCCTTCCAGAGATAAATTAATTACAATTACAAACATTAACACTAAATGTACTAAAGGATTTCTTTCTTCTTTTTTATGCATACTGAGTAACTTCAGCAAAACACCTCTCAAGGATTAAACAAAACAAAAAAATAAAAACTAAGCTTGTTCTAATGACAACCTATAGTCACTGGGAAAGCAACAGAGCTTCTGAATTCGGGATCACTAAGTCACTGGGAAAGCAACAGAGCTTCTGAATTCGGGATCACTAAGTCACTGGGAAAGCAACAGAGCTTCTGAATTCGGGATCACTAAGTCACTGGCTCGCAGTTGCCAAGTTGACAGCATCACCTGCCCTTGTGGATGGATGGTCTGCTTCCGGCTGCTCTGTTTTAGACTGTCGTGCAAGTAAATAAAGGCATTTTAACTGCCTTCTTGGTCCTTGCCATAAAAGAAAGGAATAGAAATTATATTGTGTTCCAGAATTAGCTGACCCAAATTAAAATCCTTATTATGGGAAACCCAAGGTAATGCATATTTTCACACCTAGTTAACAATGAAAAGTAATTAATTATGACATTACCATTGCTGCCTCACTGAAAATATGTGCTCCAATGTATGAAATACTGTAGGACAGCTCTTGGGTACACTGAGGACGCCTGGCCCTTGCAGCTGCTGGCCACCATTAGTGTTAACATGTTAATTAATGTGGGGAAAGTGGAAAGTGAGTTTCACAGCAGTCGCACCCTCGTCTGTCTGGATGTCTCCCGCTGCCGTGACTTCAAGGTGTGGAGAGCGGCTGCTGTCCCTCCCGCATGGCACCCAGACCCTCTAACGCTCTTCATGGCATCTACTTTCATATTCTTTTCTGGGTTCTGGCACTACTTGTGAAATTGTGTCTGGCTGGGGTAGTAAACAAGCCCACATGACAAGGACAGCAGTGCAGAGGCACAGATGGGTCGCTGTGAATTGGCAAAATACAGCAAACTGTTCGTTGCGAGCACTATGTTTGCAAATCCCTCATTTTAGCTTTATATTTTCCTATTTTTTTTACAGATATTACTGATGAAAATACAGATGGAACTATACTGCATTAGAAATGTTTCAACTCGTCCCCGCTGCAGATTCATCAGGACTTTCTTATACCTACAGAATGTCATGAGTCATGGATTCAACAAACTTCCGGAAACTGTCCTTGTGCAGTTTGGCCCGTTACCTTTGCACTGATTGCCTTCCTGTCGCCTTTAAACAGTCTGACTAATCCCTTCTGACCTTTCTCATTGACAAGGTTTTCACCCTCAGTTCTGCCGCTGACTGGTATTTCTGTCTAATGGCACCTGTCTCTCTAAGGTTTAGAAAATCCAGTGGGTGTTTCTGAGATGCTGGGACCACTGTGTCTGGCACCAAACATTCAAAGTCAATTTTGTCATGCACGCTGCTCTTTATAAAGCTCCCTGTCTGCATGATGCAGCAGCCACATGATTCTGTGTTTGTCGGAGCAGCATGTGGCATTAATGTGCTGAACTGATAATGAAGAAATCCACATATTATACAGTATGGATGGCTTTGATAGCAACATTCTGAAGATCACAGATAACATCACTTTGAGCCATCGTTGAGACAGATAAGAACATAACACCAATAGTTTGCTTTACTGTCCCTATTTTTGTGTGACATGCTGTAACAATTCCTTATTTGTTTGGAAAAAGTTAGCCTACTTAAAATTATGAACTCTCATGGCCAAAAACCACCTTCATGCCACTTGATGTGACATGGAGACTGACTGGGCAGCCCTCTCGTCTCTCACTGCTAGGGCCTGGAGTTTGAGTCCTGTGTGCGGCATTTGCATGTTTTCCCTGTCAGGCAATGCCTTTGTTTACCTTTGTAAATCACCTGTATAATGTGTGAAGGAAAAATGCTGAAATGCCTTTTTAATGAAGCCCAATCAAACCATCACTGCCATCTTAATCGTTAATGGTGTTAATTACCACTGCTACAATAATGACTAACAAATCCTGACATTTCTGAAACGTCCGCTAAACCAAATATTTGTTGTGGATGCCTGGGGCTGAAGAAGAGAACTTAGGGAACCCTAAGCAGATCAGAAGCAGTTTCTCATGGCTATTGATGTCTTCTGTGTCAATAAGATGGCCACAATTACAGCCTGGTTCTAATAACTGACAAGAACCCACTTGACTCATTGATTTACATTCACCATATATCTATAGCGTCTAACCTGTGGAATATAGTGAAGGTTAATATAACACTCTTTGAAACCAAGCAGAAAGTCGATATTCATTACCTCTAGGCTTGGTTATTGCAATATTCTGCTGCCTCTTTGCACATTGGCCTCCATAAAGTGTCTTCAGCTAATACAAAATATAGCTACATAAAGTCTTTGCAGAACTCAAATTGATCTTGTAATCATTTTCCAATACTGGCTGCCCATCAAATTTAGCGAATATTAAGTAGTATGGCAGCACTTTCTATGAATGCCGTGCCTATTGGGACGCATGAGCAGAATGAAAAATGAAACTTTAGGAAGCTCCTGTAGTCCTCTGTGTCTCAGGTACATTTGTCAGCTTCTATAAAATACATTTCTTTGTTTGGGTCCACTTTTATGGTCTGTGAAGCGTTTTTCCTAGTCTGGGTGCATTTCTTATGGTCTATAAAGTGCATTTCTTAGTCTAGATGCATTTTTTACAGTTTGTAAAGTGCATTTATTAGTCTGGGTGCATTTTACCGTCTGTAATATGCATTTCTTAGTTTTGGTACATTTGTTACAGTTTGTATAATGCATCTCTTAGTCTGGATGCATTTGTTACGGTCTGTAAAGTGCATTCCTTAGTGTGGGTACATTTGTTACGGTCTGTAAAGTACATTTCTTAGCATGGGTGCATTACTTATGGTCTGTAAAGTGCATTTATTAGTCTTGGTGCATTTGTTACATCTGTAAATTGCATTTCTTAGTCTGGGTGCATTAAATAGTCTGTGAATTGCATTTCTTTTAAAATTCATATTATGCCTTATATATGAGTTACATTTTCTCTTAAACTCATCCCATACATTAAAGATGACCATGATAAATACATCAATTATTTCAAGAATGAATTTGCAGCAAAGCTAATTCTTACGGATCTGATGTTCTCTTAGGATCAGCAGTGCATTCAGAAAAGGTTTCAGACCACTTAATCCTTTCTACATTTTGTTGCATAACAGCCATACTTTAACATGAGACTGCTTTCTTTAATCATGAATTCCCACACAATACACCAAAACATCAGCACCACCTTCCCCACCTTCAGTCTGCCATCGTCTTCGATCAGCACTGGTCACTACACACATCACGCCTGAGCACAACAGACACGGGGACAGACCCATCCAAAGAGGACGGCTAGAGCCGACTCACAGATGCCCCATGCTTATTCACAATGGATGTATTGCCCAAGATTCAAACTCAACACTCTGTGCATTTGCATTTAATCAAATTCACTGTTTAAAGCTACATAAAAACATATAGTGTTCTGTATACAAACATATGCAAACATTACTGTGACGTGGAATGAAGGGTTGGTGCATCAGGAGATGGTTGACATAAAGGCCAAAACGAGTTTTTAGCTTAAGGGCTCAAATTGGTCAAATAATGGCGCCGATACAGCTTCAGAAAATTAGAGAGATGAACACAACAGAAAAATGTGCCAGGAAA
>JABJVO010000039.1:5216036-5243439 GCA_026770805.1 Boulengeromyrus knoepffleri
TTTTTTTCTTCTTCTCGTTGTGGTAGGACTGGCGATACAGGGCCCCCACAAGAGGCGGCGGTTACGGCGGGAGGGGGGGGGGGGGGGGGGGGGGGTTCTGCCAATATTGGGGTGGATGCGTTTCCCCTATTTTTGACACCCCTAGAATGCATACACCTCTCTAAATGTACCAAAGTCACAGTATGTCAAAACTTAAATTCATGAGGTTAATATACTGCAGATTCATGTACGTATTTAGATAATATATTTTCCTCAAAAAGCACCCTGGAATAGTCCCTAGTAGTCAGTACTGAAGCACATAGGACATTCTCTTATGTTAAGACAATAACACAACTTTACTTTCGGCTGTTGGCCCATTGCTCATCCTTATATCAATGCCATGCACACATATCGGTGCACGCAGGTGTTTTGTAGAACAAATAAAAATAAACTGGTGATACTACAATCTGGGGAGGCAGGTTTGTGCACCCAGTCGGCAAAAATCATATTTACGGATATCGATTTATTTAAGATTTATCTTTTGAGTCTTCTTAAGACGCTAAGTTATTTTGTATTAATATCCTTGGTTTTGAACAAGCTAGTGTCCACATACTTTTGTCCATATAGTGTTTATGATAAGTAATGAAGGTTTTGGATTGCTGGGTGATACATTGTTAAAACATATACCCATGTAAAGGTTATTTCTTTCATTCAAATGAATTTACTTTGCTGCTTCTTGAGACTGAAATCATGTCACAATTCCCTCTTAATTAGGGTTGATGAAGTGGTTAGAGTTTGCTGCACTTGTGCCAGACAAATTCTGGAGGGCTGACAAAATTGATTTATTTTGTTTTGTTTGGCCTGCATGTTCTTTTATTTGTCAAGCAGTCAGAAAAATATTGCAAGCTTGAACTCCTTCCAGGTGTCACTAATCTAGCCAAAAAGCAGTTCCAGATGTGACTGAAGGGACATATATTAAGAGTAATGTATGCTTAATTACCCCCATATGAATGGGAGTGCGGTGTGTATGAGGTGTGAAGCTTTTTTATGAGTATCGGCATCTATTTATTTGTTTGTTTATTCCCAGATACACCAGGAGTTCCTTTATGTTCATTTTAACCTGGATTATTTTTAAATGTTGTGCATGCAATCTGCATTGGCTTTTGTGTGTCCTGCCAAACACATGAGTGGTGAGTGGCATGGTGATCAGTGCTTAGCACTGTTGCCTCACACCTCTGGGACCCTTGTTCCGTACGTGGAGTTCGTATGTGTGTTCTCCCCGTGCTGGATACCAAATTGCCCACAGCTATGAATGGTGTGTGATTGTGCCCTGCAATGAGTTGGTGCCCTGGGTTGTTCCCTGCCTTGTGGCTGTAGAATCTGGGATAGAAATGCTCCGCAGGAATAGGGTCTGGGCCCTGCTGACCCTGATTAGGATAAGCAGTTAGACACTGGATGGATGGACATGATAGTAGTGAAACCATACCGAGCTTCTGAAATTGTTTCAGTGACTGCAGAAGGAAAAAAAAACATGAATGACATCAATTGATGAGTGACCTCCTTTTACCTTCAGTCATGCATCTGTGCAGTGTGCCTGAAAGCTACCCTGATTTACTGTGATTATTGTGGATGGCTGGTTCAGGCAGCATCCTCCGAAACAGCACCCAGAGAGCAGTATGGCGGATGAGGGCACAGGCTACTCTCCATGCTTCTGGGTTGTCTGTTCCCCTTAGCCTACAAGTCACAGTTTAGTCCTCCAGGTGAGCAGAGAGATGAGCTATGGGCACAGAGGCATTGCAGTTACGGTGCATTGTAAAACTGATGGTGGTGGTCGGGTGTAGAGAGGCAATAAAGAGACCTTTGAAGAAAGATTAGAGGGCTTTTATATGTCTCTGTTAATGAAAAAGGAGTGGAAAACAAATAAGGTCACAAACAGTTTCTGATTATGGCAAATGCTTACAGCTTACGTGTCTTGGGCAGTTACAGGGGTCTTTTAAGGGCAGGTATGGATGGGTGTTGGGTAGCACTGTTGTCTCTCACCTCCAAGGGTGGTGGGTTCGAGTCCCTCTATGTGCAGTTTGCATGCTCTCCTTCCATGCATGGGTTTCCGTCCACAGTTACTGGGACATAGATTTAAGCTCAGTGGTGTCCCTAAATTGTCCATAGTGTGTCTGTGTGTCAGGCCAGTAACAGTACACATATTCATGATTTAATGTGTTTCTACAGAATACATAAATACATTCTGTATGCTTTCTGAAATCCATTATTATTTAATGTTTTAGAGATGTTTTTAATTTCCTCTAAAATTTCAATGAGTCACATTATGATTTTAATGCCAGTTGTACAAAAATGAAATATCCATTTACCAGACAAATTGCCATATAATCCGTGACTGTCCATGTGATATGTAATATACTCCACATCCCAGTAAAGAGATTATATTTTCTAGAGACAGCATAAAAATTGCAGATATCCAGATAAACCATTGTAAGTGCTTGAAGGAATTAAATTAAAATCCTGCTGTGCTGTATTAGGCTTTGATTCCCATCCACCACCATTTAGAAAAGTTGTGATTTTGGATTCCCAATAATACAAATTACAACAGCAGGGTGAAATTTAATGGATTTAACAAATCGACACAAGAAGAAGAAGAAGAAGAAGAAGAACAATACTAATTTGCAATATAACAAACTTCTGTAATAATCAATTAAAACCATATTTCTATATAACTCAAATTAAATGGAAGGCAAGGGTTCTCAAGCTGAAATGAAACAGTAATGCTAGAGTACTAACACTGAATAAAAAAAAGAAAACTGTTCCTGAGACACAAGGGAGACTAATTCAAGGACTACAGTTAATTCTTATCCCACTTCAAGCATACTTGATTTAATTCCTGGAGTGTGAGCCACCAGAGATTTTGGTGAGAAATTCATTTTAGCAATTACTGGTTAGGGGTTGAGAATCTCAAGCTTGATGAATGCCTGACAGACACAAAACAAGTACTTGTGAGACCAAAACTAAGTGAATATCTTGTGCCTCACCTGTGTAGCTCTCAGTGCACAAATGCTATTGCTTATGAAAGATCATTTAAGGAATCTCTTCATAAGTCTAAAACTTCGATTTCTCACCCTGTTCTACCTCTCTATATGTGTGCTTATTGTATAATTTTCATTCTCTAGACTGGATAAAGTAAAATTAATCCAAAAATCTAAAGCAGTTTAGGATTTTTTTTAGGAATCTCAGTAATGTGAGATAAATGCGATATTAATAAAATAGTCCCTAAAAAATAGATACCATACTTAAGTATATAGTGGTTGCATTTCATTCAGTTTGATTGCAACTCATACTTTTTTGCACAGATGTTTCAATATTTTGCTCTGCTCGCCGTGTTAATGCCCCAGTCCACACAATTATCTAAAACCAGATACTCAAAACTTTTGTGGAAACTGATTACCTCAAAATATTTGAGTACTTTAAATGTTTTTGTTAAAGTGCTAAAAAATTAATCATTGACTACTTAATTTTTAAAATTATACTAAACTTAAAAAATACTGAGGCGAAGCTGGCTCTAAAACTGAGAGGCTGAGGTTGGGCAGCCCTGCTTTAAACAATTAAACAATTCACTTCCAATGATAACAGTATATTAACCTTAGTGTATGAAACATCACCTTAGTTTCACACAGAACATGTTTCACTGTCTAATAGGAAGAGAAGTAAAGAATGATCCTTTTTGGATAATGCTATATTATTATTATTATTATTATTATTATTATTATTATTATTATTATTATTATAGCACGAAGCAAGTCGTTCACCCATCGACAGTATACTTATAGTTTAATGGATTCAAGAATACCAAAGCAAGGGTAACCCTGTTTATGCATACGGTAAAGTTGCATATTCCCTGAATAATTAAGTTTTGACAAGATATATACTGTATAGTTACAACTTTTACGGAAAGCTTCATCACGAAGGTAGGGCAGGCTGGATTTCTCAGAAAGTAAATTCAGAACGTCATCATATCGTGACGTAAGTGAAAGTCTTTCTGCTTACTCAAAAATATTGATTAAGCTACTGCTGTTTACTCAAAAAATACAGTCGCATTAAAATAAAGTTTGACTCCGAGTTCAAAATACCCAATAAATTTGTATTCGATTAACTAGGTGGACGGTTTTTAGTACTGTATGCACAATTGTTATGAGTAGGGGAAAAGTTTCCCAGATAGCAACATACAGTATGTTGAAATGTCAATATTGAAAAATGTCAATATTGAAAATCTGACCAAAAATCAATTCAGTTTCAACGCTGATAATTTAACACTGACCATAATTCATCGTGTTTAGTGATAATTCAACTTTGAAACAATAACATGGTGCTGTCTTGGGTGGGTTACGGTGAACAGATAAATAAATATTGTGTCAAAGAAAAATAAAAACATGAAATATGTTGAAATAATAATGGGCTGGCCCCCCATCCTGGGTTGTTCCCCGCCTTGTGCCCATAGCTTCTGGGATAGGCTCTGGACCCCCCACGACCGAGAAGGATAAGCGGTTTGGACAATGGATGGATGGATGTTGAAATAATCTAGTTTTCCTCAATATGGTATATTGCCACATCAACACCATCTACTTTACAGTTCGTCTTACGGCTGCTGAACGCTGTCATGCTCCAGTCTGTCATTAATTCTGAGCAACATTTTGATTATTGACCAGTGGTTTAAAAATTATGCCTGAAACCTCAAAGCCTCAAGCCTAAAAGTTGCACAGAGTTTTGGGATTTGGATAGAGAATTCTAAACTATTCTGAGGATTAGACAGGACAGTGTTACCAAATGAATCTCTGTAACTAGGTCATAAAGCTGCTTTAGAATATGCTCGTCTACAAACATTAGTAATGCTGCTTATTGCCCCTCGTAACTCATACATCATCTTATGCTCATCCTCTGCTGGGCTGTTATATGCTGTACCTGTTTATATTTAATTTAATTCAATTAAATTTATTTTGTATAGTACATTTTCACATTACATTGTCTCCAAGCATTACATTATCCCTGCCCAAAGTCCCCAGTAAGCAAGCCAGAGGCGACAGTGGCAAGGAAAAACTCCCTAGTAGGAGTAACGAGACTCAAAGGGGGAGCCCATCCTCCAGGGGGCAGCAGAGGAAACCCTAACCAGAGCCAAAGGGGGAGCCCATCCTCCAGGGGGCAGCAGAGGAAGCCCTAACCCTAACCAGACCCAAATGGGGTGCCCGTCATCCAGGGGGCAGCAGAGGAAGCACAAATTAAGTAGATTTAAGTGGATTCTTTTAAGGAAAAAGAACCATTTTCATTAATTGTAACAAAAAAATTTATCAGATCATATTAGAAAGATGATGTAAATTTGATTGGTAATAAATATATGTAAAGCATGTTCATTTGCATTGTTTTTAATGGTAGGCAGGCAACATGAACCTCTGGTCTTTGCAGGCTCTCAAACAAAAAGTTACCAACCTTCAGATCCTTCAGACATGTCCAGCACTGACTTATGCAAGCGTGTCCCCACAAACTAGAAGTAATAACATGTGATGTCTGCTTGCACTGCGAATCGGACCAAAGCCAAGGGTGAACTTAGGTGTAAAGGAAGTTGATAGGGAGGGCGGGGACACGGCTGTAAGGCAAAGAAAAGTCTCTCCTGTCAGGAAAGTTAAAAGTATTTAGAGATGCTTTGAGGTTGTTTTAGAAATGCAGGGCCTCTTTGCTATTGGCAATAAAGATATAGGGATTTAATACTTCACATGTGCCCACACAAACATTTTTTTTTCAGAATATAAATCGATTTTATTTGAAAGCATTTTATTTTATGGATCAAAAAATAGAGAGAAAAGAAATGAAACGTAAGAAGATTTGAAGTGCTACAATTACTAACAAGGTTTTTACTGGATTTCCATAAAATTTCACTTGTAAATGAAAACATACCTTTCCCTCAAAGAATGGTGGGGGGGGGGGGGGCACATTTAATGCAGTGGTCTGTCTAGTACAGCCCTGGAGACTGCAGTAAAAGCATACAATTATTTATTATACTCAGGGAAATTGGTATGAACTTTACATTAGTGAAGGAAAGTGTTTTTTGCCTTATAAAGGTGTACTTGTGAGGGAATGAAAGGATAAGCTTCAACATAAATGCACCATTTTCCTTATTTACCCAAAAATATATGTTATGTGGTACTAGCTCTGTTAACCCACTTTTCTATGAATATTAATTTACTCATCTATCCATCCAACTTCCCACTGCTTACACAACACAGGATCAGGGAGGTAAAGGTTTTGTAATAAATCACAGCAACAACTTTATTTAGATTTATTCAAAACCACTACAAGAGTAATGAGTTTAGAATAAAGACCTTTATTGCTCATAGAAAATGAGGATGATTGATTTTCTTCATGGCTGAACAACTCCTTTGTGATTTCTTTGTCAAGCCATCCATAAAACCAAGTAAGTCCAGAACATTCTTCAGAGTTTCTGAATTTTATGAGCTACTTTTTACAGAACCAGTGCAATGGCAGGGCTGGTGAAAGGATCCATTGTTTTTTGAGTATTAATTAAAGACGTTAGTATAACCACTTCATGTATAAACACATCTTCATGTGACAAGAGAAGCACAACAGTACCGCTAGCAGTAATTTTCATGATAACTTAATTCAGTGTTTTTTTCATTTCATTTATTTTTCATCTTGGACTAACATGGTTTCTCAGTAGGCAGACTTTATTACATTATACGTCCAGGAGAATAACGTCAAATTCCCCAGCCTATTTTTTTGTTTTCCTGCAGATACGTCTTTAACAACTGAAAGCTGTTTAGGTAAACCGGTGATTCCAGTTTCTGCTGTTGTGTATATATGTCTGTGTGTCAGTGCCCAATACTGGACTTAATATGGCTTGTTTCCTGGGATTAAGTGTATTGTTGTACTAAAACTTTTTTAGACTATATAAGCTGCCAGGACAAAATAAAGATTTTATGGTCTTGGGAAATCAGACCACAGGAGAGAGGAAGTAACTTCATTAAATGTCTTTTTTTTCCCTTTTTTTCTTTTCTCAGCTCTCATTAGCACAGATTTTGCTGACATCAAAGAACAATTAATAGGATTGAAAAAGATTGGCCTATATTTCCTAACAAAGCCATAGCGACCAGTTGCTTTTCCTAAGGAAAGTTTGTTGCCTTCTTCCTGCCATTAATACTTCAGGAAGGTGGCTGGGGACGGACGGGAGCATCGTGAGACGGCCGCTCAAAGCCGAATCTCTAATAGCGCGTTTGCAGGTTTAGTCATCCGTCTCAACAGAATCCAAAACTTCCTATGCGCTTTATGCTGACCTTTGGTTTCTTGTGGAACTGTAGAATCTCTGGATATCTTGGGTTGTAACTTTTTATGCATGTGCCTTTAAACTGGGCCTGTTTCTTTGTGTGTTTGCCTCTGAAAGCTGAGGAGTCCGGAGTCAAACATTTCCATCGGGGGGTCATCTTTTGAAAAGCTGGAAATTACTTTATTCCAAAGTACCTCCCCCCCCCCGCCCCCCAAATTCTAACAAAGTCTAATTTTGATTTGAGTTGGCATCAGTTTTTTACATGTTTGGAAGCAACAAGATTCAATTTTCCCCAAATGCAAGGCTAGGAATGATCTGAAGTAGAAATGTGTCACACTGCATGTGCAATTATAAACGATGTAACACGCCAGTCTCTTCTATCTGTCTTGTTCTTATGCAGCTGAATGAAAAGATAGGATAAGTATGTCTTGGAGATCTGCTTTGTGTATGCTGTCAGTTTATAAATCCAGGAAATTAACAGAGTTGTGTATTAAGGCCTGGGTAAGGGAGATATTTATCATTTTACCAAGTCTGGTTTGACCTGCTGCTTCCGTTTCTGCATCCTAACCAAGACTCCCACACTTTATCTCATGTTCTTCTCTCAGCTCTGCCTGTTTTAACTACACATGTACTTGAATAAATTCAGAATAACAAATGCTGTCATTATAGGCATTTGCTATTGGTATTGTAATCATGTCTTTTCATTTCTCTAGCCGTCTTAAAAACAGCTATACTATTTAATGTTGTGTGATTTATCACTATACTGTTACTGGTGCAGTATATTCTCAAAATAAGTCAGCTCTGTCAAATGAGAATAATTGGCTAAAAAATGGACGGAAGGAGATGGTAATGATGCAAGAACTAACCATTACTGTCAAAATACCAGCTATAGCTTGACACTTTTCTTCACGGTATAACAGGGAAGTGCCCAGCAGGAATATTTATTTCTTACTTCCTGTTACTTGTGTTTTCTTATAATTTTAAAAAATGTTCATAACGTCTCTTTTGGCAGAATTTATGTCTTTAGTTGGTACAAAGTATATATGTGTAAGGGGTTGTCTTGTAGTATAAAATATGGAGCGAATAAATAACATTGGCAATGCTGCCAGAAGATTCTGTTCCTGTCTCCCCTACAAAATGTCTGCAGTTCCTAATCCAGTCTTAACTGGAGCGAAAACCGTGGCAGTGTGAACAAAAATATGTGGAGACGACTGCTTGTTCTGCTGCTGTAATGACGTGGATGTAACGTCTGCAGGGACGCGTAGAGTGAGGTACTGTGGAGCCTGTTCTGCTGTTCTGACTAAACAAGTGGAGAGGGATCATTAGCCAAAAGCGAGATGACAGGAGCATTAATAGTAAGCACACATGAAGTCAGCCGTGACTCATTCATGCTTACTCACTCACATAGACCATGCCTGCCAGTAGCGAAAAATTCTCTGCTGATTGTTGGCTCATAAACAGCATTCTCTGTTCTGAGTCATAGCTCGGTATGACTTTACTATTGCTTCTGTGTACGATGACCTCTGCATGTTTTTACTACTTATCATTCATAGTCTGAACTTCTCCCTCGCTGTTAGTTAGCTAAGACAACCTTTTCTATATGTTTATAGAAAGAATCAGACATGTAGTAACAGTATGACTCCAGCCATGTTAAATAAAGAGCATCTGCTTCTTTTTGTTTTGCCAGTATATCATTATTAAACGTTTTATTCATGTGGCTAGTCATTTTAACTATGCAAATTGCACGCTAATGCAAAAGTGGGAATCATGTCTTGGCTACTAGTTAATGGAAGCCTGTGGTCAAGGAGGATGGAGTCTCTTTGGGATTGACTGTGGCAGTTGGATTGAAAGGCACAGAATATCATCTAAAGAGGATGACTGACTAAGGCGGGCAAAGGGACATGGTTACCTGATTACTGTTTTCTGACTGCATTGTCTTTGCAGGCTAGATAGAGGCAATGCAAAAGTTTTAGAAAGAAACTTTGAGGATTTATAAATGTATATTCTCGTTTTGTACAAAGGATACCACCATAGTCCCTAATTCTAATCTGTGGTGTCATTTAAATCTTCAAAATTGGTCCATGTAGAGGAAAAAAAACACTGGAATCCCCTTATGAAGGCTCTTGCTTGTATGAGCAAAAAGAGAAAGCTGACTTTTTGGTTTAATTTGGAGGACTAGCAGTAATCCTGAAGACTTCCCTTTAGACAGGATTAGCCTGACTTCTCTAAATGGATCAAGGCTGCGTATCGGAGACAGTCATTCTGTGCAGCTAAATGGCTAAAAAGTGTGTTATGGGCGTTGCATGTGGAAAGGCATTATTATATTTTAATAATAATAATAATAATAATGTAATGAAAAATATGAATAATAAAAGATAATATAACTAATGTAAAATAAAAATATATTTGTATATAAAAAATTGAAGTTTATATACAGTAACAGTCACTTTATTAGGTACACCATTATAATGCTGGCTAGGATTATTCTCTTGTTCTCAGAATAGCCAAATTCTTTGTTAAAAAAGATTCAACATGGTGCTGGAAGTATCCGTTAGAGATTCTGGCCATGTTGAAATGATTGCATCCAAAGGCCATTTTATCATAATTTAAAATTTATGTAATTATATAATGAAACAATATAATTTAGTTTTAATTTTAGTTTTAGATTTTAGAAATAAGGAAGCACTCACATGAAAACACAAAATATATCATGGATGACGGCACAGTTCTAACAAGCATTAGGTGAGACTTAGGGTGCAGCCATAACAACGTATGTTTCTAACACGTCTCTCTCCCCTATGACCATATAACCAAGTAACAGAACCAGCAACTCACACAGCCAATCCCCAGTTCAGTTTTCGAGTGACTGTATTGGCCAGAGACCCTCGTTAGACACACATGCTGTTAGGATTTATTGTCTGGGGGCTGCAATTTTAAGTAGGGCTGTCAAAGTGAATATGTTACCATTCATTTTGAATTCGTAATGCATTATTGTCTCTATGATTGCGTGGATGCATGCGTTAATTTTGGTACCCAAATACTACCAGCATGGAGAGGTGCCAATACTCTGAAATAACAAAACAAAGAGCTGCTGGTACTGAGTACTGGTGAGTACCTGCACCGATCTCGCTTTAAAAAATAAAGGAATTTCAGTACTGAATATGTACAGACTGTAAAGCCTTTTTTTATTAGTGTTGCTATGTGACTGCGTATGCAATTAATTGTGATTGTTTTTTTTAAAAAAAGGCCTAATCGTCTTGGTCCTTTTTCTTTGGGTGTACCCAATTTCCAGCTCAGTTTCAGTAAAGCATGTTCCCAGTTGTTTGACAAGGTCTTACCTGTGATCCATAAATCATTTTCATGGCTAATATTTGTGTACTTGACAGCTGAAAGCAACTTCTCTGTGGTTACTTTTTGCAATCAGACTTTAATATTTGTTTCACGAGTAACAATAGACCTTATAATTGTCTTATAATTGATACTTTCATTCATAAATCAATTTTTTTGTTTGCAGTTATTTGTGCTAATTATGGCAGACTTTAATTACACCCTAACAATTCTGAGGCCATTCGTCAAATATGCCTCTTCAGTATTTGTTTTAGGAGTAACAGTAAAATATCTCTAATTGGCTCATAATGGGGACTTTCAGGCTTTCATTCTCAGGGCTTACCTGTACTAAAGTCAGAGGTAATATCTCTGTGAGACACACGTTGGCTATCCTGTCAGTTAACATTACTGTAAATACTATCTATACTGTAATTCCAATTACTAGGCTTTCCATATAAAAGCGCAGGGTTGAATTTCATTTACTGTTATGTGTCTGCTTTTGTTAATACGATGGATAGCAATTACTGATTGAAAAACAAACATCAGTTAGCCAACTATTTCTTTCAATGTAAAGGTACTGTTTTTCATTATAGTCACTTTTAGTCATTTTGAAGTTGAATAGGCCTATTACTTACCACTTATACTGTGCCGTCAGGAGTTCCTGATGCTGTTACTGTAAACCGAAGTCAAGTGAACAAAACTATATTGTTAAAGTAGCTAAGCTACATAATAAGATTTAATCATACAACCCATGATCACTTGATCTGTTCTCACAGTCGGAGGCTTGATTCCTACAAATAATCACAGTATGTCCCTCCGGGGTGTGGTTTACTGGAACGTACACGCATTTTTATTACATGGTGTCGAAATCGTCAACCTCTTCATAAACATGTTTGTGCTGGGAACTTAGTGGTGTCCTTAGAGCTTGTGCCGTACTCAAAATGGTTCCACACTGTGCTTTCACATTTGTCACTAGTTTGACCAGGTTTAATCTGATCTCTTTGTCTGAAACACAAGGACATATGTAATTTTCTCAGTTTTTTGAAATGCTCGTCATTGTGTGTCTCTCAGGCAAAATCCTGGAGATCAGCAGTTTCTGAAATATGAAACACTATGTTTACCATTCTTTTTTAGAGGAGGGACTTCTTATAGGCCAGTATAGGCTGATAGCCTGTATGCAGGCTTGATTTAAACTAAAAAATAGACGTTAAAAATGAGAAACCAGAAATTTTCATTTCTACTCACTAGGGGTTTAAGCAGCAAATCTGCTACTTTTTAATTTAATTTCACTTAGTTTTGTAGTTTGTCTTCATTTCAGTTTAGGTTTTGTCTCTCCTGTTTTAGATTAAAACAGATTTGTTTAGATTAACAAAATTCTTTTATTATCGTTTTAGTCTCAGTATTTGTTTACAATAATCATCCTGGTTCCACCACATCCAAGAGGTGTTCTATTGGATTCAGATCAGGTTTCTGGGGAGGCCACTGAAGACCACTGGCATCTTTGTCATCTTCATGAAAGCAGTTTGAGATGCCTGTTGCTTTGTGTTGCATTATCCTGGCGGAAGTAGACATCAGAAGATAGATAAATAGCGGCCATAAAGGGATGTACGTGATAAGCAGCAATAATCTGTGACATTTAAGTGTTGCTCGATTGGTATTACAGGAGGCAACAGTTGAAGTCATCAAGCTGGGGAGTGTCCCAGGAAAATCCGAAGAGATCAGCAGTTTCTGAAATACTCAAAACATCACCAACACCACAAACAACCATGCCATATGACAAATATATCAGTGTTCCTAATAAATTGGCCAATGAGGAGATATATGTATATATACATAGTATAGTTGCATTATTACAAATCAAAAGCTGTATTAGCAACTACATAGCACATACACTCTGTGTTCTATGTAGGATTTCCATGAAATCAGTAGTATTCTGTGAAGAGAAAAGACAGAGAGAACACTATCAAATTTAAGGCTTTGTTCGTCTCAGCAGCTGCTTGTTAAGTGTTATTTCTGATGGCAGTCTGTCGGAGCTTCATGGACAATAGCTAGCAGTCAGACAGCCTCCAGTGATGTGATGTGTGATTGTGGGCACAGAGGCCTCTCGTGAATGGTACACAGGATGGAGAATCTGCTCCTTTGGGAAATTAAAAGATTACCTAGCAAAAAGTACATAGACACATTAGTATACTGTATAATCATGTCTTAATTTCCTCTGTCCCTTCAACAAGTTTATCAGGATCATATTAAAAACTTGTTTGTTTTTTTTTTTTTTTTTTTTTTAACAATTATGCTAAGCCCTGTAAATCAGTTATGAATCTGTAAGTATTAATCTGTAAGTATTAATCTGTAAGTATTAATCTGTAAGTATTAATCTGAGAGCATTACCAGCATATACAGAAAATAAGCCTAGACATGCTGTAAGGGATGTTGGGCTGGCGTTGGATAGATCATTGTGTTTATTAATTTAATAGCTTTCATGATTTCTTAAATAATTTATTTACCCTATTTTAGCAAAAGCTTAAAAACATTTGTAAAAATAAGTTTCCAATTCTAGGAACAGATTGAAACTTTCTCTTAAATTTACCTGAGGGGCGTGGGCTATTAGTGTTGTAATTGCATCAGAGTGTCTGTGATGTTTCACCAGCCAAGACTCAGTGTGAATGCAATTTGTTTAATCAAATCGACACCATGTCAGGATTAGTGAAAGATGATGATGTTCTGCCTGCATCTTATACTTGCTAGACTGGTAGTGATGTAACCGGTAGTGCTGACTTATGCACTTTCTTAAATCGTAGTAAAATAAGTCAATACAAGCCCAACTCATTCCATCTTCTGGTGAGATTGGCTTATGCAGGATGGCTTTCTCGTCAGACTGAGTGATGGGATTTTGCAAATCTTCATAGAAAAGACCCATAAAAAGATACCACATCCTCATGAAAGCCCCAAGAAAACTGCGTGACAAGAAGAATTGCTTTCAAAATGATGTTGTTGCCACTGCTGGCTGGTTTGACATATCATGTTGTTGAATCTGCAGTAAGAAAATCTTTAAAATGCAGGTACAAGGAGAGGAAAAAAAAGTTCAGAGTAGTCTGTATGCAAATATGTGACATGTCATGTGGTATCTTTTTTTTTAAGTACTGCCTAGTGCTTTATTATAGTATGCATTTCATTTCATTTTCATTTTTACATTGACTTAGTGAAGATTATATTTTCTGAATTTGAAAATTCAGCAGCTGTTTATAGGCAGCCTGCTTGTGCTGTTCGGGTTGAATAATCATACACATAAACATTCATTTCAAAATAACAGTTTTAGTTTCGCATTTTTGCTGAAAAGTGCATTTGAAAGCAACTTTTGCTGAGGCAAAATCTTTAGCCTTTTAACTTTAGCTTAGCTATCATTTCTGAGGGAATCAGCAGGCAAGTAATCTGCCGGCATAGATTAAATTTTACGGGTTTGCTCAGGACCTCAGTGTCTGTTTGGGGAATTGTTCTCTGTCTGCTTCAGGTAATACAAAACGGACGCCATGGGATTTGGGATGAGGTAACTCAAATTTATTTCCCAAACATCCAGACGATGAGTCCTGAGCCCCCGCCTATAGGACGTAAGCACTCTTTGGTTTAGACATCGAGGGGATTAGAGAAAATCAAGCCAATTTATGCTTCGCAAAAACCAAGTTTTTATTTTCTCAGCCTGTTTTGATATGCAAAACCGCATCTCATTGCATTATTCAGGGTTTTTCTGGAACCGGATGCAGGAAGCTTTCAGGACCCATCATACGCATTATTTATGACCCGAGGATCCAGTATAATCACAGTGTCTTCGCCCAGTTTTTCCATTACTCAGTTATGAAGTTTTAAACTAGGGCATGTGCATATAAAGTTACTCTAATGGGAGATACACTGTCTAACCACAGAACAGCAGCTGAATGAAGCCACCTAATCTTTGTTTATTTGTTGTCTCTTCACATTGTTATTTGCATGTATTTTTATTGAATAGGTTAAACGTACCTTAATATGGCATCGCTGTCAAATTGAACAGTTTTGCGAGGACAAGAACCTCAAATCCTATGCATGCTCAGTACATGCACACGCACATGTGCACCGATGGTCCATATGCATATTCCTTGAATCGCAAACACAAAGGATACACCTGCATAAGGACCATGGCGCCAGTCTTCTGTAAGGCAGACAAATCAGATTGCAGGGTGAGCTGCCTGAAATTATCAGTTTTCCCTCTGAATGTAGTTATGTGCAGCAGAGAAGAGTCCGTCAGCACGAGTGTTTCAGTGCTGTGCACCCCCAGCTCCTATCGAGCCCTCAGATTATAGTCTCCCCTTCAGCAATCAGCAATTAACTGTCTGCTTCTGTCCAACTGCGATCAAATGGCACAGAAATCACAGATATTTACTTACATCGGTTACTAAACTTCAGGTTCTTAGATACCTACGAAACACTGGTCACCCTGGTCAATGGGCCCTTATACCCAGTCTTGAACTGAAAGCACTGTATGGCCAGTACTGAAACAAGCCCCAGTTTCGGATGTACACAGAGGTAGCCGTCAGCAACATTCATGCATTAAGTGTAAGCCGATACTCATATAGCAAATTCATATCCGACAGTAAATGATCATTTCGACACAGTGATGCACGAGTGAGAAGGAGGATCAGCCAGAGTAATACAGAACATGTGAAGCGATCCTGTAATCATTAAGTTTTAATGACAAATGAGATATTGTTGGTGGACTGTTATATAAAATTCTGTCATAATACAAAGCAATGCCCATTTATGAATGTAATGAAGCAAAGAGTAGCAGACTACTGCACATTGAAGGAAGTTGAAAAGAAGTGACTCATTTTTTGCTCATGTGGAGCACTGTATGAACATAATGTGTTCTGGCAAGTTACGAACATATTCCTATATTCCTGACAAAACCATGTTTTCTAGCTGGAATATGTTACAAATAATGACAGCGTTGTCTTGGCCCACTCACTCCACTAGAAAGCAGGAATTCAGCAACACCTTAGTGACAGGGGAGAATACAGCCAGGGAACCGCTTAAGGAAACAGATACGGACTTGCCTGTCTGCCGATTCTCTTCAAATCACCATATCTGCTATTCATTTGCAGGATGTAAGAAAACATATTTACAATGATTTCTAGCATGATGAAAGAGTTATGCCTATAATGTCTGAATAATGCATATTATAGTTTAGTATACTGTATATACCCAGGCAAAAACAATGGATTTGTGGTTTGGAAGCCCAATCACCATGATTGGGGCTTTGAATCCTGCCTCCATTCTGTGTATGGAGTTTGCATGTTCTTTCCATCATCTGGGTGTTACAGTTTCATCCAGCAATTCAAAGACATGAGGTTAGGTAAAGTGAAACTCTAGATTGTCCATAGTGTGCATATCCCCAGGGTATCCTCCTTAGGGTATCCTGCCCAGGGTATCCTCCTTAGGGTATCCTGCCAAGGGTATCCTGCCCAGGGGATCTTGCCCAGGGTATCCTGCCCAGGGGGTCCTGCCCAGGGTATCCTCCTTAGGGTATCCTGCCCAGGGGATCTTGCCCAGGGTATCCTCCTTACGGTATTCTGCCCAGGGTATCCTCCTTAGGGTATCCTGCCCAGGGTATCCTCCTTAGGGTATCCTGCCCAGGGTATCCTCCTTAGGGTATCTTGCCCAGGGTATCCTCCTTAGGGTATCCTGCCCAGGGTATCCTCCTTAGGGTATCTTGCCCAGGGTATCTTGCCCAGGGTATCCCAAAGCCTAGTACTCACATTTTAAAGGTGATAGGCAATTTTAAAAGCATACATTGTAAACCCTTGCTCCCGGTGTAAGCCGTTATCCAGCAGAGCCAGAGTCATGTTTCCATTGTGAACAAGAGCAGAACCACTTGACAAAGCGATGTGGCTGAGAGCTTTTGTCATCATTTTCTTCTCAGGACTAACATGAAATGTTTAGTATTCTTTCTACGACCAAAAGGCTATCACCTCATATCTTATATCAGTAAACTGCAAGGATATCCAACCTGCATTGTCGGGAAAAAAAAAATGTTTCAAAGACTTCTGATGGACTGAGCTACATGAGTTACCAGATACTGTGTCAAAACCACCATTGTCAATTGAATACAAAAACCATATGATGTCTTGTGAAAATGTCAAAACACATCAAGAAAAAGACGTGAAGGTGATGGTTCGACTTCCGTGATGCTTGTCATTGTGTGCTTTGGTTCCTGTTGAATGGAAGGTGAAGATCAAAGAAACTTAAAACCTAAGAGCTCATGCAGAGGGACATACCGGAATGGGATGCAGTTTGGAAATATTTGTAGATTTTAAAACACCTTGTGATTTGAAATGGCTTGATGCTTCTGTGGACACTGATAGTGCCCTGAATGGTATTAATAGGATAGGGAAACACGGGTCCATATGCACATATTCAGAGTATCAGATTACCAAGAAGAAAGTATCACAGCTGGAACCCTATGCTGCCAACCTCGGCAAGAACTTTCAGAGATGCAGTAGACCAAACACGGTAAATAGGGGTTGCTCAGAGTAAAGAATGGTAAACTGGCATGGGGACATTCTATGAAAGGACAGACAGACAGACAGACAGACGCGTTGAGAGGTTCATTGTCTGTGTTGCTAAGTATTACAAAGACACATGAGTTAAGTCATTTTAAAAGTGGTGTCTTTTTTGGGGCAAGGCTTGGTGGTACAGAGATCTCGGAAACAGCCGCCCACCTGGGATTTTCACATTTTTCAGCATTTAGAGTTTATAGAGAATGATAACAAACGAAAAAGCATCCAGTCAGCAGCAGGTTTATTGCTGGAAACACCTTGCTAATGAGAGAAGTCAGAGGAGGACTTGTATAAGCGAACAGGAATGCCACAATTGCAAAAATAACAGCTCAGTTGTGCAGAAAGGGATGTCTCAGTGACTTTCTTGTCAGCCGTCGGAGTGGTTAATGTATTACATAGGGGCACCTAATAGAGTGACTACTGAGTGCAGCTGGCCTAGGGGAAATCCTATTAATTTTTGGTGCTAATACAGCAATTGTAGACATTAATATTGTGGTTGAATTAATCTTTTCAGAAACAGTCAAAGAAAAACATAATTAGATATTTTACCAGAAGTGTTTTGTAATATAAATATTGTAGTTGTTTCAAAAGACTAAATGGGAAAAATTTAATAAAAATATGTTTGGTCTGTCCTGCTCATGAGTAGGATTTGTCTTTGGTATCCTTTTCAGTGATTACTATTTGTGATTACGTGTGCGATTAAGATGAATGATAATTAACATGTCGTATTGCTGTTTTACAGACAGAAAATTATTCGATCGACTCCAGCTATGTAAACAGTAGAGCACATCTCATTAAAAGGTGGGTTTCCAATGTAAAATCCTCATATTTTCCTTTATTTCTTTAATATTTCCTACTAAATTTATTGAGTACCAATCGTATCTCTAAACATCAATACTGCTTAATTATATCTGTCTGTCTGCCTGTCTGTCTCTTTATCTAGCCATCTAAATATCCTCCATGCCATATCTCTCTTACGGTTGCTCCCCTCTAACAATGTACAGTAATTATGTTGCTTCAGTCCAAAACACCATAAAATATTTTAAAATAACCATGACCTGCTGATGCCCTGGCGTAGTACAGTCACTGTCCTTAATAGTTAATTGATCCCCACATACAATGAAATGATCAAATGCAGTCTGCTTATAGGAAAGAAACACCACTGAATATGCATGAGATGGAGGAACACGAGGATTCACCATTATGGTAAATTAGCTTCCCCCTGTCACTCTGCAGCACATCGACATTCAAGGACATGGAAGGTAACAGCCTTAAAGACAGCGGTCATGAAGAAAGTGACCAGACTGACAGCGAGCATGATGTGCAGAGAGCTCTCTATCCAGACACTGCCGCCAACGATATGCTCAACGTACCTGTGCCGTCAAGCGGCTGCCAGGTGCTGGCTTTAGGTAAGCTTACCTCACATACCTTCACATAGGCACTAACGTTAAAATTGTTATTTAGTATTTTCACTATTTTCTTTGCAAATCATCTACAGAGACACATTAACGTGGTCAGAGGCCCCTGGGCTGTTTCAGGTGTTAGAGGGCCCTGGGCTATTTCAGGTGTCAGGGGCCCCTGACCTATTGTAAGGCTAGGAGGCCCCAGGGCTATTTCAGGTGTCCGAGGCCCCAGGGCTATTTCAGGTGTCAGAGGACCCTGGGCTGTTTCAAGATTATTGAGTTTAGGAGCTGTTTCATATAATGGAATATAAATGGCATCTATTAAGAGAATTTAAGGATGAGAATGGACTCTCATTATTCAGTAGGTTTATTTTGGCAGCAAATTTATGTTTTTAATGTTTCTTTTAAGATCATCATGATATGTTGACAGAAACTTATTGCAGGCAGTACTTGCATTACTTACTGAAATGCCATATAGTTAGTATAATAATGCCCATCTGGCAGTACTTCCTGAAAAGACCAAGTGTACTTTTCAACAGATCATGAAACTGAATTTCTTCCATTTACCTCTATTGAGAAGAAATCAGTTATAATCATTTTGTTATTTTAAAAATTCCATCCAATAGCATTATTTATGTATAGGTCATAATAAATGGTTAATTAATGTGGCAATGCCTCAGTGGATAGTCCTATTCTCATACTTGACTTCCCTACACTCTGACTTGGCGTCTCTGCATGACCCATAGTGTGTGCGTGTGTGTGTGTGTGTGTGTGTGTGTGTGTGCGTGTGAGCAGGTATGCCTTACGTTATAGGGACACAATGTCCCCACAATGTGATGAATACCCATTTTTTTCCCTTATGGGGACCAGTTTCATAAGGGAAAACTCAGTTTAATAAAAAATCTGTGACTGCAATGAAAAAACTAAAAATGCAAAAACTCTTGTACTTTGCTTGATTACTTATGGTTATGGTTAGGGCAGGGTAGGGGTTAAGGTTGTCATAGTTAGCGTTAGCATTTTTCCCATAGAAATGAATGAGCGGGCCCCATAAAGATATGTTTGCCCGACATGTGTGCACCCCTGTGATTGGCGGGTCTCTCATATGGGGGGGGCTTCTCCACCTTGTGACCTGTGCAGTCTGGCATACGCTTCATAATCTTTATTGATGAATATAAATATAATCACAGAGATGCTGTTTTCAGAGTCAATGTTCACAAACAATTTACAGAAATCAAGTTTCTACATATTTATTTTTTGCAATGCAGATGTTGATTACTGTATTTTTATTTTTGGAGATGCATATTGTCTGTGTCCTCCAAGATGTACAGTCCTGGTGAATTTAGATATTGTAACGTATGATTTAGGGTAGAATAGATGTCTTCTGTTTACAGAGGGAGTTCCTCAAAGAAAATACAAAAATGTATACACAAGATTTTTCTGTACGAGAAGTATTTCACTGCCATGGATCCTATTTAATATTGTAAGACATGAGCTGTCTCTGTTGAAGGTCCCTTCACTGGTGTCCATTTTAATTAGGGCTGCACAATATATATATATATAAAAAAAAAAAAATCACATTGCACTTATGAAATTGCAATAAATATTGTTATATTTATTAAACATGATGGAGAAAATTTACCCAAAATAAACTAACAGTCAAACAGAACTTATTGCCTACCAATACAGTCTGTCTTTAGTAGGCAAATCAAGTCAGAAAGTTCACATTTTGGTTAAGTCTAATAATTTCAACTAAATTATGAGACCCATAAATCAAGAATTCCCTACTGTCCATTGAAAACATGCCCTTCTCGTTAAGGCCACATTTCAGAGAACATAACTTTCAAGCAGTGTCAGATGTATTCATCAAAACTATGACAAAAATTTTATGTCAACAAAGAGAAATGAAAATAAAATTAAATTATGATGCAAAAAACTAAGAATGAAGATTTACTGACACTTTTGTCAACAAATAAAAATGAGCTGAGTGTCAGTTGTAGTTGCCTATGATTGGATAATGTTGATGTAACTGACTTCAAGCACAGAAATCATGCCGTTCTGTTTCTGTAATGTAGAATGGATGTGTGTGTATGTATGTATGTATGTACTTTTTTATTCATTTTCAAGTTAATTTGACATATGGTCTAGCAAGCTACCTCATATTATATCTTACAGAATCCTGTCTGGTAATTTATTTATTCAATTTATGAGATTTACATGCGCACACAGAAACAGATGGCAGGCAAAATGCAATCATATTTTCATTATAAACTGAAAGATCTGATTATAATTTAGACTTGCTAACCAATGTGGCATTGATAGAATTAAAAGCCCCTTAATCTAGCTGATAAGGTTCTGGTCAACCCCTGAACATTTTAAACTGCTTAAAATGAATTTGTTTATTATCATTTGTATTATGATTATTATTATTTTTATTATTATTATTTTTATTATTATTATTATTACACTTTCCAAAAGATTAATCCTTCTATACAATCAGAATAAAATGTACAAAGTATTAGATGTGACATTTTGAAAGCACATTAGTACTGGAAATTATTGGAATATCATGAATTCCTTCCATATTTGCTTTGTATTTCCATCTGTTCCATTGGTAGTAAAATAATTTTGGTAGGAATGTAGTGAAAAGATCTTTTGATCGTATCTAACATAGAGGTGGTGAATTGTTTAATTATGGGAAAACAGCAGAAAACAAAACTGATAAAGTGATTTTTTTCCCAATGTCTTTTAGTTTTACTGTAGAATTTCTTGAATGCAAAAGCAACATATTTCACAAAAGCTGGATCGCTCACGGAAACCCAATCAGCGCCAGCTGTTCCCCTGCCACATCCAGGCTTTTTAATTGTCAGTCCCAAATTTTTCCCTCTGATGGATTCCCAATGGCTTGCTTCTTCTCAACTGCCCTGAGCTATCTCTCCACACCTCATTAGTGTTCAAAATCACCAGGGCCACACTTCTCCTAATTGATTTCAAAACCCCCTTTTTTCTCCACCTCTTCTCTATTTGATCATCTAAACTATAAATGGCTACTTGAAAACGCATGTGATTTGCCACGCTTCTTTTGTCAAATCAAAGGAACAGTAAATCAGATTCCCTGTTCATGCTGTAAACATATTCAAGATTAATTTTTAGTTTACTGTCTTTTGATCTGCTTATGGAAATGCTGACAGGTGTCAAAAATCAGGAGAGCAACAGTAAGAGGCTTAGGCTGACAATCTATGAGGTGGCATGGCTGAAGTAAACAGTCTTGAGAAAATACAAAGGGAAAAAAATCTGTAAAGGAAACAAATATCTTTCTGACAGGCAAGAGTCTTTTTTTTTATAAGAGATCCTCTGAGGTCTGAGCAGACGCTAGCAGCTCCTGCAGAAATCTCAAAAGTCTCTGGTGTTTTTTCAACATTATTCTTGGTATGAACATCTATTACTGAATAAACCTTGTCTTCCGAGGTCCTGTCCTCTTTACAAAAAAAGGATCTCAGTCTAGTTTGCTGTTTGTCGAGCCATTTTGTCAGGTATTGCTATAGCCTCTTGAAGAAACAATACTGTCAAATCACAACAACAATGAACTTTTTTTAATGAACATTTATTGTACATTTTATGATCTTATCTTCATCCATAATTATAACGTGTAATACGTAATATGTCCCTATCTTTTAAACCATTGATATTTTATTTTTAATTCCTATAACTCAGAAAATAGGTGATGCCTGTAACCTTTGTCAAACAGCTAATCATTGTTCATGTGCATGTGTGTCTCTATGTGCATGTAATTATCAACACTTTATCCTAAATACCTTGTTTAATTTCTTTTCACTATTTAAAGTCTGCATTCCATTGTTACATATTATTATGTGTATTCACTTTAGGACATAAAAAACACTTGTGCTGTAGTGTAACTGCCCACAGTATATTTTTTTGACTGACACTTAAAAATTGTATTTTCTTTTGCTTAATATGTTTCTGCCTTGTGTAATCCACCATTTTCTGAAACCTCTCCAAATCAGATAAAATCTTATTTTGTATTCCTTTAACAACAAAACATGTTTCTGAAGAACATCTTATGGGGGATAAAAATAGACCACAAAAATGCAATAATGATTGAGTATACCAGCATATCATACTGTTTGAATAATCCAAATTAAAAATGAGCTCATCGCACTGTCTGGAGAACGTGTATAATAGTCACGTCAAACACAGATGGAATTAGATCAGGCCCATTCAGAGCCCAATAAGGAGCTCACAATGTAGGACTTTGTGGAAAACAAATTAAAGACTGGAGAAAGAAAAGAAGAAATCCCCTAAGTTCTTTTACTCTAGGAAGCTCGGTTATGTGTGTGTGTGTGACAGAGAATGATCTCTATAATAATGTATTCATATAATGAGGAGATATGGAAGGATACAAGTCATTCTGTAGTCTTACACACCTCTTCTGCAATCTGCTGTCTATAAAGCTGTCGAGGACCCAATTTCCTCTGTAGCCTGATCAAAGTTTGAGATTTTGTGACAGCGGGGCCAGCTTTCTCATGCCCCTGCTGGCCTATTCTGCCAGCCCACCACCCAAGCGCCATCTGTCACCACTTTACTCCCTGGGTACTGCCCGTTTCAGTCTGGGCACCATATGCCAGTGAGCAAACACCTTGTGATAATGGAAGCTATTGGAACTGCAGAATGACATGAAAACACCATATATACTTTAATCAGGACAGTGATTGTCCAGATCCACCCAGTAGACAGCCTTGGCTGCAGTCCAGCGTGATCTGATTTGTGACACTATATTACAGCAGTCGCCCATCTCCCACAATGCACTGCTGAGATACAATACAGTGCTTCTTAATCAGCCGTGGAAATGCCAAATCGCAGGCCACTTTAATTCAAGTTTTGGGTGCTGCCTTGTGCCTTGTCTGTGCAGTGATGTTAGTGCTATACTGCTTGCTTGATCCAGCCTGCACAAGTATACGTCGTCCTCCATGGAGAAAGACACACATGGCCAGTTCCTGCCGGAACGACTCTCCTCACGTTGCTCTCAGTATAACTGACATAATCGAGATCCCTCCAGACCCTCCAGTCCTACAGCAGGCTAAAGCAACATGCCATTAACTCCCAGGACTTCCTGTACTTAATAGCACAAACAGCACCACTTAGATTCAGTCATTTCCCACAATAATTTTCTTGTTATTTAAAAATCGGACGGGATTCAGGAAAATCTGTTTTTCTAAAGGAGCTTTGAATTCCTGGTTGCTCTTGTTCTTCTGTGACAGAAATATACCCCATTGACAGCTGCTCTGTTATTTCAGGCACTCTTACACTTAGTTTATCTGTTCTTTGCATTGCTGGCCACTCAGTGACCATGAAATCAGTCTCTGCCAGATACGATATATTACTTCTGCAGCTCCTTCTGTTTCTTATCACTTAGTAAAAGGAGCTACAGGGTGCAATTGAAGCCATCCTTGGATTTTACTTCATGATGAGTTATAATACCAGTTGCTAATAAGCCGATGTTCATGCTCATTGGCTACTGAATAACTGTCAGTTTATGCTGTTGGATCTCTGGAAAGAGGAGATTGATGTGCATGTCAGCCAATGGTGCAGCACCAGTGACTCCACCACTGCATCAACGTCCATATTCGTCTTTCTGACTCAAAGAACCAACAGCACACATGCTCTGCAAAACCAAATTCATTCTCCTCATTGACCGAATTCTGCATCTCATCACAATTGTTCTGGCTTATTTTTAAGGGTATTACTATCAATTAACATGTGACATTTTAAAATGTGTCCGTCAGTACTAAGTATTATCTTTGTGCCGTGATTAACTTGGCAACAAAAGATTACCCCTGGCAAATGACATTTCCATGTCCTGCCAAACTCATGAATATTCCATGCAAATTATTTCTTTCAAAAATATTCATTCTAAGGAGAGATTTTTGTTATACATGTACACAAAGCAGCAGCAATACTATAAACCACACAATGCATGTTGTTTCTCATTTTTCTAAATGCAAAATACTGGCCGGTTAAGGAAGCCACATGTGGTCTCTTTCCGTGTCATATCACATCTGTGTTTGACTCCATGTAGAGAGATGACCCGATTCAAACTGAATCCGTCTTCATCCTTTTGGAAGTTTCTTTCAGCATGATATGTAAGGGTTAATGCACGACAAGCGTGCATTATATGTTTTTAAGAGCATAGATGAGGAGGCCGGTAATGTAATGTCTGTATGATATGAAAAATGAAATACCACTCCAGTCTACAACTGTGAAACCTAAACCATTGTCTTTATTTTGAAAATACTCTATTGTGCATTGCGAAGACCATTAACCAGCCACTAGTTTGAAATTGCCTACTGGCTAGGCCAAAGGCCAGTCTTTGTGTGTGTGTATGTGTGTGTGTGTGTGTGTGTGTGTATATATATAATATATATATATATAATCTGTGTGTGTGTGTGTATTTAGCTTTACATACCTCCTGGAATTCAGCTGCCTCATGGGTAAAATCTGACTTATTTAGTATTTTACTGATAGTTAAAGCTGGACTTACATACCGTCTTTCCTCGGCAGCTTATACGGACTGTGAAGTATGACTGGACTTTAATCATGAACCACAGGTCTTGGTCCTCAGCCTGAAACACTGTTTTTGTATAAATGATTTGTAGCAACTTCTTTCCTTTTATAGTTTCCATTAAGAAATGATAGTTAGAATTAAAGATTATAATTGCATATTAACTTGTTACCGATCCTACGTGTGCAGTTACAGGATTCTCCCATCAAGCACTTAAGTTAAAAAAGTGCTTAGAAAGTTACGTGCTTTTAAGTTCACCGTTTTCTCCCCTCATCAGCGTGGACATGCCCACCACACTTAACCTGAAGAAGGAGGTGCGACTGAGCAAGAAGTATAATTAATTCATCAAACAAAAAAAGGGGGTTATGACCCATGTCATGTTTAAGAACAAATTTATATACTTTGGCTTTTGTCCCTCTTCATTCAGAACAATTATGTAAATAAGCAAATATACCTAAGTAATAGATATAGTGTAAATGTTAGTGCCATTAGTGAGCACGGTGGGAAAGTTTATAATGAATGGCTGATAAAATAATAATGCACTCAACTGCATTGTCGAAACATGCTTATAAGGTTCAGCATTGTCAGCAATGTGTTATTCCACTGACTACAAACCCGCACATCTATCCCATTAAGCATAGAATGGTCACCAATTAGGCGAGTGTCCTGGTCAGGTAGTTCCACTGGGGGCACCTGACCTAGTGTATGCATGAAGTCTATGTATGTGTACGAAAATATGGGACAAACAGGAATTCAAAATGGAGTAGTCAAACATGCGTTACATTCAGTGTCAAGACGAGGTCTGTGTCACTCTCGCAGGAGTGCGGGTTCATACACTGCGGCTTTGCCCGGCCAGGACACACTGCTTCCCTTCAACCTCTTTTTACAATTTTATGTGGATGAACTGTTTTGTAATCGATCATTTAGCCTAATTGATTTGTCTGCTAGGTGTGTTCACAAGGCAGATGTCATTAGAATCCGGCCTAATGATAATATACTTTGTACTGTATATACTTATACATATATTTCTATATGGTGCTATGTTATATAATTCTTATATAATTATATGAATTTTTGACATTTGGATTGTAACATTTATTTGTAAATGTATGATGTGGGTGAGAAAGTTCCGTTTTGTTACATGTTCAGGTTCCTGAAAACTGCAATATCGCGTTTGGCCATGTAGAGGCGTGTAACTTAATATAGCTCCCCCAGAGCAGATAGTGAAAAATGCAATTAAGTGCACTTAAGTCAGTGGCAGAATGTGCTTAAGGGCCATTTACATGCGAAATGCCCCTATTTTGCTGTTTATAAGCCCAAAGTGTGTATCTAGCCTAAGTGCACTTCAACCCCACACTTAAGTCAATGGGAGAAAATGCTTAAGGCAAAACCTTAAGTGCGTGGGAAAACTGACCCCACTGTGATTTATTTAAACAATTTATTTATGAGTTATACTACAACTTCACAACCATCGTTCTTGTTTTCCAATTTTAATAACCTAAAGCACAAGGTCTGAAGTACACAGCACAAGTTCTTTTAGCACGCGGCTAATCCAGTTTTGCTAGTTTAACGGTGGAAAAATAGTTACAGCAGCAGGTGCATGGTATAAAAGGGTTGTAGTAAGTTTCATTATTAGTCATGGGGGTGTTTGGGGCTTAACATGCTAAACACCAATCAGAGTGTCATCTCCCATTCCCTTTAAGAGCCAGGTGCGCTTGCACCTTGGTGGATTGCTATTATAATGGCGGATTTGCCAAGGGGAAAAGATCACTTCTCGGCAGATCTGTTCATGTGCAAAGTGAAAGTGCACAAGCAGAAGATCTCCGGCCAAAGCAGGATTCCACCAAAGTAGAGGTCTGCAGTCCTGCAGCTATAGAATGCAAATGTGGGAGCAGACAGGAAGCAACTGGGGGAGCCGGAAAAAGGATTGAAAGGTGTTTTTTTTTGTTTAACAAAATTTTATTCGGTTCAGTCCACTTTTTTTTTTTTTTTTGCATAGCACATTTTCACAACATTGCATCGTCTCAAAGTGGTGTACATTGTCCTGCCCAAAGCCCCCAGTAAGCAAGCCAGAGGTGACAGTGACAAGGAAAAACTCCTTAGAAGGAAGAAACCTTGGGAGGAACCAGACCCAAAGGGGGAGCCCGTCCTCCAGGGGGCAGCAGAGGAAGCCCTAACCCTAACCAGACCCAAAGGG
>JABJVO010000039.1:5270281-5280967 GCA_026770805.1 Boulengeromyrus knoepffleri
TCAGCCCAGTCGCTAATTAAATCCAGATCCCGTTGTAGCCTCTCTGCTGCTCGATCAGTATCTGCTACACCACCCACTTTGGTGTTGTCTGCAAATTTAACCAGTGTCAAATTTGTGTTTTCCTTTGTGCTGAACACGCCCTGATGCAGGTAAAACAGGTGACATGGTTTACATTTCTGCCAATTTAACCTAATTTTAAAATCTTTCCGACAATGGACGTTTTGAAAAGAAGACAGATTGCGGATTTAGCCAGCGTTTCTTTCAAGATTCTATATAAAGATTTAAGCAAGATATAAACTGAAATAGACTCGAAAAATATGCAGCATTGCCGACGATGCACTCCTCCCCAGAGGGTTAAGCAGTCCAGTAAAATGTATACACATACAATATCTTGAACCTTGAATCTTAATAGGAATAGTGCACAACTTGGTTTATAGGTTATTATATATAGAATACTAGTCAAAAGTTTGGACACTTCTACCCATAAAAAAGGTTTATTTGTACTATTCTTTACATTTTATAATAATTTTAAAGATATGGGGCTCAGAAGGTTACTGGTTCAACTCCTTGGGTCAGCAGGGTGATATCACCAAACCTCTACACCAGTTTCATGAGGTGGCCTCCTGGGATGCTTGTCCAGCTGTCCAGAAGGAGGTCCCACATATATGCTGAGCTCTCATTGGCTGCTTTTCATTTACTCTCCGGTTAAACTCCTCCAAAACCATCTCTGCTGTGTTTAGGTCAGGTGGCCAGGTCATGTGACATGACACTCTACCACTTACCTTCGCAGGCGGCTTGGCGTGTCCACACTTTTGACTGGTACTGCACACCAAACATTGCATATTCTTTCTGATAATCGTGATATCTCAAATTCCCTGAGTTGTGGGTTGGTTTGTAACTGGATAGATCTGACTTTCAAAAATCTAGGGTAGGATGTATAATAGGACAGTTTGATTTAAATTGTTGTAATGAGTCATAGAGTCAAGGTGCTGAGCCATCCATAATCATTTATTCACTCTCAGCTAAAGCACAATCCAAACTTGGAAGTCATTGAAAGAGGGAATAAGGCAAAAACCAAAATCAGAACCCAGAGGCAGAGAAATAGAGTAATAGGCTGGGATATAGGGGAAGCAGATCAGGGAGGATTAACCAGTTGTGTTGAAGATCCACGCTGGCCCCTAGATCCAGAGGTAGACGGGATGCTAAACATGACAATTGTGTGCTAGTATCAACACGACTGTTGGGTCATTGACAATAATATTCGCCGACCACGGGAGGATCGATCATGTGGTCTAGGAGGATCGATCATGTGGTCTGGGAGGATCGATCATGTGGTCTGAATTCAACTGCATTTTGTTCTAGAGTCTGTCAGTTGGTGATCACTGATCTATAGAAATTCTTAAAAAAAATTATTAAAAAAGCATGCACTTCAGTTAGCAAGCTATCAGTGAACTGCTTTTATCCACTTATTTATCTCCCATTTCTATTCTCTGGGACACGTCTATCGTTGGCTCTATGGCTATCATGGGTTTACTTTTGTTGAGTTTTCCGAAGATATCACTGTATTCAAGTGTAAGTCATCATTCAGAAACATTATTTCTATCCCTTTTCTTTGTCTAAAGAGTTAGGATACTTAATGATTATCACACTTGGATTGGGATCCTATAGCACAATGCTATATGCTTTGTACTCTTTTACTTTTAACAAAATGTAAACACTGATTCAGGCATAACAGTCTGACTGCAGCTGTCAGTGGGATAAAAACGAACTGTTTTTATCTGTTTTTAAAATAAATACTTTCTGTTAATGAAAGAAAATTGGCCAGTTGGCTCTTGAACATGTTTTAACAATTGATCATTTTTTTATTGCGGAATAGAGTGCTAAAAGGCACGCATTTATCTGAAGCAACATACAATTCAGAGAGCAGGGTCACTCAGTCCCAGGGGCTGCTGTGGATTTGGGGCCATACTCATGAGCCCCATGGTCAAATCATTCTGCTCATGCTGGGATTTGAACCGGTGACCTTCTGAACACAGGCACAGCATTCGAACCCTCCCAGTTACCCCCTGACATAGTAGAGCTATATGATGTATGGCTTGGTGGCTTAGAGGCTGAGTTTGTAACAATGTAGCATCATGGGATTGTAGCTTCGCGTGTCTGGTTGTGGTGTGTCTCCCTATGTCTACACGGCTTCCCTCACACTGTCCAACTGGTGAACTGGTGTTTGTAATTTTCCTGCAATGCAGTGCATCCTCACCACTTCATCTTACTGCTCAAGTACAAGCTGTGAGTGCTGGTCAGGCCTAAAGACGACTACCTGCAGCTGACAGGAATCTGGACCCCAAACCAGACACTATTCCAGTTATGGATGTGTTATTCATATGTACCCCTGACAGAGGCCAACAACTACTCTTAACTTCCTTCACTTGGTACTAAGTATGTGGACACAACTTTTAATATATTCATGGAGGGACCAGATATCATGCAATAGTGCTTCAGTATCCCATAATCCTCCAGCGCTGTCTTCAAATAACAAAGCACATGTAGACTGTGTCACGACCACCAACATTCAAGATTTATCTGTTCCATGCACAGTTATACAGCTATTACAGCTTGCAGTGAAATGCAAATCTGGCTACTCCTTAGACTGAGAGATAAATAACAGTTTACAGCTTGATATGGGTTAACCTTATTTTTGAACTTGTTTTTCTTTGTTAACAAAAACAAATAAAAAATAAACTGAATAGTTAAAAGTTGAGAGGGGTGGAAAAATGGATAACAGAAAATAAATAGACTATAAATCTTGTAGAGAAGTGCTCATTTCAGAGACTGCAAGATGGATAATAAAAGGTAACAGACGTAATACAGAGAAACGTTTGGTGAAATAGCACCAGTATGGAAAGTCTTGAGGATCCCAGTGGAGACCTTGAATTTCCTCAGCTGCCGTAGGTGACTTAGTGTCTGTCTTGCCTTGGAGACCAGCGTGTGGATGCGGTGTGACCATGTCCGGTCCTCGGAGAGTGGACTCCAAGGTATTTGAAGTTGTTTACCCTCCCCTTTGGTGCCTCGTTGATGCTTCATCCTTCTGAAGTCCCTGCATAAGCTTTGTCTTGTTAACGTTGCTGGAGAGCTTATTAGACCATCTAGCATCCTGCTGTGAGGCTATCTCGTCCAGGTAGGCTCCTTCATCGTTGCCAGACATGAGCTGCAAACACCACTGTGTCATCGACAAACTTGTCAATGGAGTTGGAGCTGTGCAAAGCAACCTATTCAACCAAATGTGCATTTTCCCTCATGAGTCATAGGTTTGAGCGTTTTACACAGGCATCACCAGTGAGACTGTGATCCTCCTATGGCATAGAACACAAAATGAAAGCCATTACCCCTCTTTGGCTTTAAGAGACATGTCAATCATGCCATCCCTATTACACATTGTGCCTTCAGCATCTCTGGACACATGTTTTCTATCTGTGCAACCTTTCCACCTCTGACCAACATTGATAGACTTTGACCCATCAAAAGCTTATCCAACACTGTGTCCCGGTGAGAGGACATATGCATTGGATTAGGGAGTTCCTAAATGTGGTCCTTCTACAGCCTGAGCGAGTTCCTGTGAAGAGCTGTAAAGGCCTTTAAAATGGTCCATTTAGATTCCCTATCACTGGCCTCATTCTTCATCATGCCCCACATCCATTATACCACCAAACCGTGATCTTTGACCTAGGGTGCTCTAGTACCAAGTTCATTTATGAGATACTGTACACAATGCTTGTTAAGGTCAGGCCTCATCGTGGGACACATGAGCTCTACTACTCATGGACTACTCACTACTCATGGACTACTCACTACCCATAGAAGTGAGAGTGACATACATGTTAATTCAGGTTCCTTACCCACCAGAGAGGTAGCTTGTGCACATTCTAAAAGCCAAGCTCTATTTCCAACTTATAAGCTGTATGGCTCTTCCTCCACTCATGATTAGCACCCACATTGCACTTCACTCTCCCATATCTTTTACTTTGTGGATGGTGGACCTACAACCTTACAGCGCTCAGCAACAAACACCACCCTACGACCTGGATCCAGTAAAGTGTCCCAGTAACCAATGTCCAGGTCATCTGATATTTATTATAAGTGTGTTAATGATGGCATTAGAAACCTATTTTCAAGATCATGTCTTGCAAGATAAGACGACATTAAGTGCTATTTTTGATGTATAGCGCAACACTAAAGAAATTTCAGTTTACAATTTAAAGCTGAGTATTGGACTATCACATGAATATACTCAAATGTATAACCTGTTTGCTTTTAGTTCTAAAACATCTTTGCAGACAGTTTTGTCTGTTATTATTATAAGTGATTTTTCATTCATATAGTATTACTCTATTATACTATATATTTTCAGTAATAAACAAATGTATTATCCAGACTGATATAAATAATATATAGTACAGTAATCCCCCTCTGTCCGTGAGTGATACATTCTAAGACCGACTGTGGATGGCCAAAACCACAAATAACAGCAAACCATCCGCTGACTCCATTTAGGCTATATTCATGTACTTACATATGATAGCTGATAAATTATGCAGTAAAACATTGCCAACATTAAATACAGTAATAATGTAGTACAGTACTGTACTCTCTCTCTCTAATGAAAGTGATTATGACTTTTTAGCCAAATCGAGATGAAACAATATCATGTATCATGGGATGACAGATCAATGAAAACGGTTTTTATACCCCTCAAAGGATGAAGGAACAATGAAAAAACATACTGTTATACGTTTTACAATTTTTCTTCAGGCCATGGTGAACCATGGATAACTGAAACCATGGATACAGGGGTCTGCTGTTATTCCTGAACGAGTCCCAAATGCTACGATACTAGGTATCAGATTTACCATAATTAACAAATGAACTGAATTTTAAACCATTTTCAAACACATGCTGGTGACAAAACTGGTCCTTATGTTGATTTTTTGTAATTTAGAGCTACTTCTTTAACGGTATTTATTCCTCTATGTATAACTTTCCTTCCTACTCACCAGAACATGTCTCTCAAATTTCTACTCTACTCTGAAAACACTGTGAACCCCTTTTTTGGGTTCACAATGATTTGCACACTTAGAAATAAAAATGCAATAAAACTTTCCAGCATTCCTTTGGAAACAATGATCATAAACTGAAGGATACACCAGGTATTTAGCTACAGTGACACTGAGTACACCTACACATGAGGTCAGGCTGATTACAGAGACAGAAATACATTTCTTACCAAATAGCATGAAAACTGGACATGAGTTTTGAACTTTATAACTGCTGGGAAAAAGCCCAAATTTATTTATTATTTGTTTCAGTTCTCTATAAATATGTATCTAGTAATATTTGGAGTTCTTCTGGAGCTTATAACGAGGCAAAGAACACGAGGGGCACATTGTGGGGCACACAGTCACACACAGTCATACACAGTCATTCACACACACACATACGCAGTCACACACAGTCATACACTAACACGGTTTTGGACTGCGGGAAAAACATGTATGAAACCCAGGCTGACATGAAGAGATCACGCAGACTCTCAGGGCCGAGATCTCATCATATTTAAATATTTATTGGTACAAAAATGTAAAAAAAAGAAGACATTGCATGTCTCTGCAAATTAAAATGTGATATGACACATTCATAACAAGTCTTAAAGCAAACACTTATGGCAAAGCCATTAAAACGTTAATGTAGATCATGTTCATGGGAGCACTTTATTCTGTGCAATGTATAATGTGCTTTATTTCTGCAAAGAAATATGTATTTTCATTTGGGCTGGAAATATAGTGTCTTCCAACAATATGCCTCTAAGCTATAATCATATTGTCATCTTTGCTGACAAAAGAATTGATTTTAATTGTTGTTTTTCAGCTAATTATTTTCAATTTGGTGACAAATTTCTAGAGGTTTGTCATATCTTGTAAAGCTAGAATAATGTGCAATTATCTCTGAATTGTCAGAGCAATGGATAATGATTTTAATTTGTACAAAAATCATTAAGTGGCTAGTGTCCAGGGTTAAATAAATTCTTCTGTATGAGCAAATCAATTCCCATGTTTCAATACATTTTTCCATGTACGCTGCCTATTTCCCAGATTTTTATGGTGCTTGTCAAGAGAATATGCATATTCTATCAGGACTATCAGAAGAACATTACTGAAGGGTGTGAATTTAGGGCATGTGGAGATGAAGTTCACCTTTGACCTGAGGACTCTAGCTAAGAAATTTGGTCTTAATAGCAAGGAAGATCCACTGGATAGTGAATCTCAAAGGCAGTTTGACGGACAGTTTTATGCTCCAGGCAGTTTTTTAAATTCCGTGACAAAGCAGGCAAATTCTTGCCAAACCTAATACCTGTGATCGGCCCTTAAAGATTAGCACCCAAATCAAGTCAATAACACGTGCCTGAAATCCTCATTAAATTAATAACATCTAACTAACTTTTTACGTAATTTGCGTAAATTTCGTTGTGAAAGAATACTCAAAAAATACATTTATAAAACACATATGTGCACAATTCCCCCTTGATATATCGGGACCTTGTAAATGTGCACATGTGCACTAGCCTGAGATCCTGCTATGGTGCCACCCGCAAATAACCATAAATGGTCAATGCAAATCAGCTGCATTTTCATGTAATATGCAAATCAAGTCTTTATGTTTGCAAAGTCTGATGACAGCAACTATAAATGGGTAAAAAGAAGAGGAATTTCGAATCGTTCAATATAATAGGGACAAAAAACATTTCATTTGTGGGCCTGAGCAAATTTATAGTTATGTGCAAAAGTCTTAGGCAGACTTCAAAGAAAATCATGTTTAAATGACTCTCATATAGGTGTAAAACTATGATATTATAAAAGTCTGTCAGCTTAGCCATTTCAAAACCTCTTCTACAATCACCCCTGTATTTGCAGCCAGCATCCAGCGTACCCAAATATTTGTTGATTAGGCCACTACCACACCATATTTGGCTAATCAATACCGAATTGAGTTAGTTCAGTAAGTTAATTAATAAATTGGGTTGGTGGTGATATTTAATGTAGGCATGAAATGGCCAGGATTCCCCACGGAAAGCTTTAGAACCACAGTGGTTCTTTTCGCTATCCAAAAAAAAAAAATCACAGAATAAATTCTTAATAGTTTTTAATGTGTTTCTGTTCGTTTTTATGGTGAAGGGCCACACTTTATAGAAAAGGAATCTGAGATTTAGAGAATAAACTCATAATATTATAAGAATAAAGTCATAGGGCCTTATTTTAACTATGCAAAGCGCATGGTGTGAAGCACTCGGTGCAGGTTCTTTTACGGGCTGGATCCTCTCCAGCAAAACCAGGGTTCCGCCAAGGTAGCGATCGGCATTCCTGCAGCGATATGCGGCATGGGACAAATTTTCATTTTTGAATGTGTAAGCAGGTGGGAAATAACCAATACGTTTGTGGAACAGGAAAAAGAATTTAATAAAAAAGTATTGTTCAAATATTTTTTTCTGTTATTTTATCCATTTTTTTTGTTCATGAGTGAATAGAAAGTTATATTTCAATTTTCACTGAATAAAGGAAAAATACGCTTCTATGCCTTATTTGGTTTTCACACAGCCAGGAATGACATTAGGAAGGACGTCAACATTTTGAAAGCCCCTCATAACTTTTGTGAGCTCCTGGCTAATGATGGCAGAACCAGCACTAACATCTTTAACACCTAACGCTTTAGCACTCACTGCACTGCATTTACTGCTGCATGCTGTAATGCCCCGATTACATGAGCAAGACTGAGCATAACTGCAAATTCTGTTTTCATGTTTGCCTGTTCACCCATAGCGTAGCGAAATACGACGTAGCACCTTACCAATTTTATTATGTTGTGCAGCACGGAAAGTTTGAAGGAGATAAAGGTTTTTTGGGATTTCCTAGATCAGAATACCACTTCCCTCTGCTAGGTGCCTGTTGTCAAAAAGCAAACCATAATCAGAACCAGTATATGTACAGCTATATTCTGGGCTCAAGCAATTGGTCTCTCTAATGCTGGGCCCACTGCAGAAATGTTATCGTAAAAGAATAGCTCATGTAAGTCCACATAGCCATACGCCAGTCGTCATCCTGGGCAATTTAAGATAAATTTACTGATCCCAGGGGTAAATCGTTGTGCATTCAGCAGCAAAGCACACAGAGTACAAATATGATACGAAACAGTGCGAAGACACACAGTGCAAACTGTAAAGAAATGAGTAAAAACAATCTTGACGTTCCATGAAAACTCATTCTCTCCTTATCCTTCATTAATGCAGTCACTAGCGAGAATTCCATTATGCCATATTGCATTCTCATGACTATAGGCTATTTATATATGTAGATTCATACGCATGAATGTTTGACACCCAATTCACACTTAGTGCACCCAGTGACAATTACAGATATTTTTAATTCACGGGAAAATGTGACAAGGCATAGCATTTAAAATAGCAAATTAAATTCTCAAAGGCGAATGCACAGTCTTTAGCTTACACAAATAAATGAAACATCACTGTGTGGCTTGGTGACATGAATTGCCGGCATGCCGGCAGTCAGTTTAAAATGTAAAAAATTAGGAAAATAGCGTAGGATCAGTGTAGGTGGGTTAATGATTCCATTGGCCACTTGCTACCATCCATCTTAGATGCATAAATCTCTCTATTACTTAAAAAAGGCAGAGATCCTTATATATTCCCTGATCTAGCTATAGCTCGATCCTCCCCTTGGATGTAAACCTAAATATCTTAGTCAAAGTCCAATCTCTTCATCTTCGAGAGTCTGGCTGCTTTAATCTCTTTAGACGTATCAGGATTCATGCTGGGATTGGCAGTTCTTCCACATCACCAGAAGGCTGCTTAATAATCCGTCTCCTCCCCAGTTCTGACTATCCCGAAGTTATGCTTTCCCTGGATACTGAAAAAGCATTTCATAGCGTAGAGAGTATCTATAGGGGCGGCCCTCTCCCGCGATGGTTAACACTGTCGCCTCACACGTCTGGGACCAGGGTTCGAGTCTCCGCCACGACTCCATCTGTGTGCAGTTTGCATGTTCTCCCCGTGTCGTCATGGGCTTTCCTATAGTTGGAACACATGCTGGGGTTAATTGGAGTTACCACATTGCCCATAGGTGTGCATGTGTGAGTGACTGGTGTGTGAGTGACTGGTGTGTGAGTGACTGAGCCATGCGATGGGATGGCGCCTCATCCTGGGTTATTATTAGGCCCTGAACCCCAAGCGACCTTGAATATGATAAGCAATTTCAGAAAATGGATGGTTGGAGAATTTATACACACACACACACACAAATTGCAGTACTTTATACCTCCCCTGTAGGGTCAGTCCATAGCAATTACATTCAGACATCGTCTTTTCGTACCATGGCACACGCTAAGGTAATATTTCCCCTTGCCATTGAACCCTTAGCAAGTTCTCTCATCCTCATAACCTAACACAGCAAACAAAGTCTCCCCCTCCTTCTGCATCATCATGACAGCAAATTGGTTTTGATGTTGATGAAATTTTTACCAATAGAGCATCTGACACTGGTTGAAGTTTACTTTGGTTTAGACAAATTAGTTTAATTTTAACAGCAGCCGACACCAACCAATCTGCTTCTTCATTTGTGTTCTGCTGAAGGCTGCTCACTTCACAATACACTGTTTTTGCCTCAAGATACTTGTTGTGTTTGTGCTAACATTGCCGATGACATAACATTAAATATACAGTCTAAAGATAGTTGATTGGTATGCTTCAAAATGCAACACGGTGAAAACCAGTGTTGTTTGCTTTGCTTTGTTCAAAAAGCATGGATATTACATAGGATTTTATCAGTTTACATGAAACTATCCATAGGCGATTTTTTATGAATGTTCATCACTGCATTCCAGTCCACCCAGTTCCATGGTCTGTGGCCCAGTCACTCAGGATTCAGGCTGTTTGAGTGACACACCATTTGCATGTTAATGCTGTCTCGCCATTTCCTGTTTCTGCATATGTGTTCATTCTCAGCAGGAGCTTTGATAACAACATGTGTATGGTCTGCAGCCCCCAGGACATTTAGGAAGCCAGCCACTCGATAAAACTTTCCCTCTATTCTCCTCCTGTGCTCTTGCCTGTCAGGAAATTTAACAAAGGCAGTAATGTGGGGCAACATTGCCTCAGCGAAAAGCCCAGGAAGTGTGCACCATCTCAGCAGCCACACGCTTGCCAGTACGTACAAAGCGCTTGTCACTTTCATGAAGACCAGCACGGAGTTGGTGGCAGCTCGAGAGTCCTTCAGCCAGGAGCCGGCACAGAAAGATTAACGTTTCATGGTCCACCCGAAAACGTGTCATGCACTCATTGTGCCTCAATTGAAGTAAATCATGACGGGACGGATTATTCTTTGCCGTCTGCATCCTTGCATGCAGTGCAGGCATTGTCACCTATGATTGTGAGCATAAACCGCTTCCATTTGCTTGCCTTGTTTCAAACAATTCCTTTAGCCTAATTGATTCACCTACTACTTCTGTTGACAAGGTAGATGTCACCAGCACTGAATCTAGCCTAATATTAATATATCTATATACACATATATATTTCTATATACATATTGTGTTATATAAATTATTCATATGCAATTTGGATTGTAA
>JABJVO010000039.1:5298152-5319515 GCA_026770805.1 Boulengeromyrus knoepffleri
GGAGCTTCACTGCTTATTCAGATGGGAGCGTCACTGCTTATTCAGATGGGAGCTTCACTGCTTATTCAGATGGGAGCAGGCATCATACATTCCAGTGTGGTCCTGCTAGACAAACTGCAAATCACAATACAATTAATTACTAAACAAAAGCTATTCAGTTGTTCCCAAGAAAAGGATTATAGGTAGGCATCCCAACCTCTCAGGTAACAGCACTGTTTCATTCTCTCCAAGGTTGGAGATTTCAATCCAACTCCTATACTTAGAATTTAGAATTTAGTGATCAGTGGTCATTGTTAACACACCACAGCACAGCACACAGTGCACAAAAACGAAATGTGTCCTCTGCATTTAACCCATATGTGACTTTTTGTGACATAGCAGGGGCCAGCTAATTCAGCGCCCGGGGAGCAGAGCTTGGGGTCGGTACCATATGTGGAATATATGATATTCTTTGTGTCATAGAGGTTTCCTCCCACAGTCCAAAGATATGCAGTCAACTAACTGGCGTTCCTCAAGGTCCACAGTGTATGAATGTGCTCTGTGACGGACTCCCATTTCATCTAGAGCAGGGGTGGCCAATCTTATCCACAAAGGGCCGGTGTGTATGCAGGTCTTTGGGATAACCTTTAGGTCAGCTGTTCAAACCCAGGTGTGAGGACTCTTTATCCATTCAGTCCTCTAATTAGTAATCTAATTAGGGAGCTGCAGCGAAAATCCACATACACACTGGCCCTTTGCAGATAAGGTTGCTCACCCCGATCTAGAGTCTGCCTTATATTCTAAAATGCCCTGGATGAGATCCAGGCAGAGGATAAATATATAATGATACATTTAATTTGTAAAGTGTTTTCAAGAACCAAAACACACAAAAGATGAGAGGAAAAAAACAGACAGTCAATAATAAATGCATTAAGCAGGTAAAGGAGAAGAAGGTACTTTATGTTGACAGTAGCAGCCAAAGATGAAACTTGATGCATCCCATGAATAACCGCAAAGAAGGAAGAGGAGTAAAATGCAGATGATTCTATCGGGTAGGATGCAAGTCAGCCTAGGGTGGGGCTCTCAATGCCCAGGACGAGAAGAGAGTTGCATTTCAGGTAGGCGAGAAGTTTGAGTACTTTAGAGAAAAAGGAAGGTTGGAGATAAGGCAGCAGCTTTAAAAATTAGTGTAACAAGACCAGTTTTTCTTAACAGGCATCATAGTAGCAACCTTCTAGATGGAGGAAACCAGTGACTAATTAAAGGGCGTGGTCAGACTGAGGGCAGAGAGCTGGCAGTGCTCGAGCTGGTAGCCTTATAAACACTGATTACATTCATTTATAGAAGGAAGCAATTTTATTTTAGTAGTAAGCCGTGTTTTCCATTATAAAAGAGGGAATTTACACATTGATGCTGCAGCTACACTTACCTGGATGATGGTGAGATAATGTAGTTACGTGGCCCATCTTAGAAATATTTTTAGTGTTATTCCCCAAGAAAATGCATGTTAATAATACAAAATGTGACATATTTGTTGCAATTATGATAAGCGTATTTTGTCATAAAGTAGCCATGTTAAGTGTTCAGACTGTGTAACACCAGCACAGAGCCCCCATCCAACAACACAGAGCCCCCGTCCAACAACACAGAGCCCCCATCCACCAGCACAGTCCCCAGCTGCCCATCCACCAGCACAGAGTCCCCATCCACCAACACAGAGTCCCCATCCACCAGCACTGAACCCCCCATCCACCAGCACAGAGTCCCCATCCACCAGCACAGAGTCCCCATCCACCAGCACAGAGTCCCCATCCGCCAGCACTGAACCCTCATCCACCAGCACAGAGTCCCCATCCACCAACACAGAGTCCCCATCCACCAACACAGAGTCCCCATCCACCAACACAGAGTCCCCATCCACCAACACTGAACCCCCATCCACCAGCACAGAGTCCCCATCCACCAACACAGAGTCCCCATCCACCAGCACAGAGTCCCCATCCACCAGCACTGAACCCCCATCCACCAGCACTGAACCCCCATACACCAGCTGTTGCATACAGAGCCCCACCAGACCTCAGCTCTACTCCTTGTTGACCAGGAAAGACCACAATCTGCAGGGCCATGAACAGTCTGTCAGGAGACTGCTTATACCTCAGTGTCGTCCTTGCAATTATTCTTTAAATGAATGTTCAATGTAATAGAACAGCAGGATGAGATATTTGTGATGGGCATCATGTACGTGAAGCTGGACCTTTGGCTGCCTTGGAGTGGTGAAGAGGAGACAGGCAGTGGGATCAGAAGCGGAGGGAGGCCTGGAAATAGCAGCAGCCAGACAGCTGTTGACTGGAGATTTTTCCTCAAAAACATCTAAGAAAGGATCTGCAAAGATCAGCAGAAACAGGAGAGTTGTTTACCCGATATTTTTTAGCAGGACAGAAGGGAACGCTAGGCTTTCTGTTTATGTCATTAATGAGACAGGAGAAGTAGACAGGTTTAGCCATGCAAAGGGCATCTCTGCAAAGCAGGAGGTCTTTCTTTGTAGGCATAAGCATGGAGGGCAAACTGGAGACGTCTCCAGCTGCCACTATTCCAAAGTGCAGAATTCAGCTTTATAGAAGGGGCAGGCAGAGGGAAATTAGAGTGTACGACATTTTAAAGTGACGAGAGAATCAAGAGTGCTGGGTGGTTTAGTAATGGGCTCAGAGGCAGAAGTGTCAGGAGAAGAAGGAAGAAGGGGAACAGAGATGTGGAAGTAGACTGAGACGGGGATGTGGTCGAATGTTACAGGGAAAGTCGGATCTTTTCTTAGACTGCTATGGCAACAGAGAGAAAAGGAGCGAATGAGCGAAAATCAGGAGTCATGGTACAATTAAGTTAGTTGATGTGGATACAGAAATCACCACGTAATAGTGAATCTGAGGACAATGGACAACAGTAGGCAGCAGTTCCAACAGTTCAGATGGGGTATGAGAGTTTGGGGAACAATATAGCGGAATAAAATATAGGAACATAGTCATTTAAAAACAAGGTGCTCAAACAATGACACAGAAGGAGGACTGGCTGTAATAATGTTGAATTTGTTATTATAATTTCAAGCCAGATGCCTGCCTTATCCTGAAGAATGAGGATTGTCATTGTCAACAATGGTACGAGAATAGCAGGGCCAATTTATTATTGGATAATGCTTATATCCAAAATTAGCTTGTGGATAATGAAAAAAAAATGCAAATACAAACCTGCTTCTGGTTATGCCAATGCCAAATACACTGAAGGCGATCGTAGCAGATTGTGATTTACTGCATGAAAATAAACAGGGGAAGGAGTTTGTTGGTTACGGTGGGAAAGGTGAAGTTTTCTAGCAATGTGAACGGGCCCTCACTGCCACAAGCTGGTCTTCCCTAAAGTTAAATGAGCAGATTTGAGTTTATGTGTCATACCTACAGCTTAATTGTTGATTCTGTTTTACGTTATAGGTGCAGACATATTGTACTTGCACACATGGGATCGTCTCATTTGTCTCTTCTCTTTTATGTCTACAGTCCTACAAAACTCTAATTTTCTTGACCACTGATAATGTTACCCACTCCTTTGGTCCTAACTTGACTGGAACACACAGCCCAGGTCTAGAACAGACTGAAAGTGTGAATATAATTTTGTCTGGTGGCTGTACTGTAACCCTTGGGTAATAATAGTTGTACCCCACTGAGCCTAGATCACTAGAACCAACAATTCCTTTGTTCTCGAGTGACCTACACCGCACGATGGCTTTGAATCCCCCTCCAGAATTCTCTTCCTCTCCTCTCTCCATGCTAAGTAGGGACGCCTGGTGTGAGGCCCTCCCCCAGGGTGACCACATGCATCCCACCCAGGCAGATCGGCAAGCCCCCCCCTCGGTGTAGCTGGTTCAGCATCCTCATCCTCACCTCCCTTCCATTTCATTCCCAAACATGCTCACGTGCATAAGACCACACTCACCAACCTATTAAACTGCATGTTTCTGGACACCATGTTTAGCCTGCATCCATCCATCCATCCATCCATCACAGAGGGTTCGGAGCCTATCTCGGAGGCTACAGGCACTAGGCAGAGAACAACCGAGGATGGGGCACCAACTCATCGCAGGATACACTCACACACCATTCTGATTTAAAGTAAGTTAGCCACACCGCCTACAAATGCTACTTGGAAATTCCATTCAATGAAAATATCAATATCAGAATGAAATGACATAAGTGATCTAGATGGATTAGTTTAAAAGACATTTGGGGCTAACTGGAGGTTAGACTATTACCTGAAATTTCTTTTTTTTAATTAGTATGACATTCATTTAATATCCTGTAGCATCACTGCATTCATGTAGATGGCTACAAAACATTATCTCAGCAAATGGTCAACTAATTGAAGGTAACAGATGCAAATGCACGATACAACTCTAATTTCAGTATGAGGCACCTTTATTTAATAATTGCCTCATGCTTTTGTCCAATGTGATACACAAGAGAGGATTGCTAGGGGTCAGAGAACAGGGTCAGCCAGCATCGAGACCCCATGGAGCTGTCAAGGTGAAGGTCCTTGCTCACAGATCCAACAATGATTATTTTGCCGGCCATAGGATCCCAAACCCATGACCTTCTGGATACACACAAGACACACAGTTCCCTAAAAACAGACACAAATACAGAACATTGTTGTGAAATAGATGTTCAGGTTGTGTTTTTCCCCACTTTAAGGAGTCGATTTTCCCATCAAACACTTCAGTCAAAAAAGCACTTAAAAAGTTACTCGCTTTCGAGCCTTCTTTTTTCTGCCCTCATCAGCGTGGACACGCCCACCGCACTTAACCTGAAGAAGGAGGTGCGGCTGAGCAAGAAGTATAATTAATTCATCAAGCAAGAAAAGGGGGTTATGACCTCAGTGATTATGGCAACAAGCAAAATGTGGAATATGGACTATTGCATTTACATTCTGAGCCTAACTGAAATCTGCAGAAACCGTTTTACTTTGAAAATGAAGACGTGGTGGCAGCCTTCTACACTTACATGTGGTCATTCTCACAAACACGAGAATCCTTCGACAAAACACAAAATGTTACAGTGAAATACAGTGGCTGAATTTTATGCAGCGCTGTTGACATTATCTTATTAGCTGTATTACAATTATGTCATTTAAAGCTCTGATCTGTTGCAGTTTTACAATCAAATAACACAAAAATAGATACGATGTTTTTAAATCTTTCAACTTTACTGCAAGTGACCCACAATAGATAGTCAATCAGTATAAGATATATGTACATTTCTTTAGTTGTAAAAAATTTTTTCTACTGGCTAACATTATTGTCAAAGTTAATTAACAGTAAAAATGTTTGAACTTTTTTTTTTTTCTTTTAAGTAGTCAGATGTATCTGCTGTGAAATAATACTGTCATGACGTAGGCAGGTGAGCGATATCGCCCAGAGGGGCAGGTAAGCAGTCAGGCTACTCTGCTGCTCCCTTCAGGCAAAGAAATATTTAAAAGGCAAGAGTGTGTTGAGCTTTTATAAAACTGGATGTGCAGCTGCATTTTTCATGTGAACTGGCCCAGATACAACACCTAAAAATGAGTAACAGTTTAATGTGGGTAAGCAGGGCAGGCTGGTTAGGTCAAACCCAATTGTGAAAGTGGAAGCTGGTGAGCATATTTAACACAGGACGACTGTATACCTGCCCTAACCCAGAGAAATGATTCGTGTACATTCGAGTGTGCAAAAGCTTGGATGTTTACTAATAGCTAGTAGTGAACAATTTCATTCCTGTGCAGTTTCAAAGTTTTTATTTTAGACTTTGTGTCACATATTTGATTAAATGCTTTACAATAGTTGTATCAAACTCAATTTCTATGGGGCTGATTTTCATTCCAAATCATTACCCTGGCTTAATAGATCCAATTAGTAATTAATTAGCTATTCAAATTACACTGTGCTGTCCTCCAGAAACACTGCATTGCACTAAATGTTTCCTATAAATGTGACAAAAATTGCTGTAAATATTCAAATATAGCACATGCAAAATATGAAAAAAAAAAATTGTAGAGCTAGTTTTAAAAACAGCAATTTTATTATGCCTGTAATAAAAGTAATATATTTTAAATATTTTAATCTAAATGTATGTAAAGAGAACAGGTGCAGCTGTGTAAATCTATTTGCATGTTGAACAGAATACATTTGCCTATTTTCTTTCAGTTAAATTAGAGCAAAACAGGTCCATAGCACAAAACAGATTCTATTAAGATAATGACAATATAGATAAAAATAGAGAAACAATCAAATTTATTCAATTTGTGAACATCTGATTTATTTTAGTTAGTGTTTAATTAGTAGCTGACTGTGATATAATTTGCCGATAGTTTACGGTACCAAAAACATCCATTAATTAGACATATTTCGCATCATAAAATGCTCTTCTCTCCATAAAGTGCTGTCGAAGAAATAAAATCCATCCAAGCTGGGGTGGAACTGAAGGCATTTCAGTGATAGTTCAGTAAAATGTACAGTACTAGCAAAGGAAAGAACATTATAGCCCTAGTCAAGGACTTTGTTGCAGTTAAATTCCATACAATGATTCCCTGAGCTTTTATGTTGATCTGTAGCTAGGAAAGAAATCTTAATGCTTTGGTTTTACTTTTTGTATATGAAACTATAACATCAGCTTTTTATTTGAATATTTTTGCATAACTAGAGCAAAGTGTTTTTTATGGCTGTATCTGGGCCCAGTACATGTTACATGACACAAAAAATGTTCGAAATATGTTGTGACCTCCATCATACTGCCAGTCGCCCTGCTCTGTGCGTTTTTTCTGATTCGCACATACTCATGTTCCTTTAAGTCTGACTTTTCATCAATATTTTGAACCTTTGCATTAATTAATTAGTTTATCTGATCTCTAATCTTGCCCATTTCCATGCAGTACTGTAGATGGAAGATGCAGATGGAAGCCATCCCAACCTAAGGCCTGTAGCTCTGGTTCGGTTTAGCTGTAGCTGTTGACCTTCGAAAGCTATTAGCTAAATATTCACCACGGTGCAGATACAGTCACCTCCTGTGGCATTCAAGTCAGACATGTAGACACACTTTGGCTTTATTAAAAAACACAAGAGTCTTGTGAATTGGACATGAATAACATTGTTTGTAATCTTTGCCACATTAGAATACAATATGCTGGAAACACAATAGACAGTGCGGCGCCAACATCTGACAGATGGCCCGAAGATTTTCTTGGGGGGCACAAGGGGGGTGGGACACATGTGAGGTGGCAATGCGCATTGGGCTGGCCGGTGAACTAAAAACCATGCTGCGATATTTTTAGACAGAATAGTGAAACACAATGTTTATATCTGGGTACTTTCTGTAAGTTTTTCATTTTAGGTCAAAGCCTCATGTGAGATGTGACAAACACTGTTATTAGATGTGTGGTCAAACAAAACGCAAATACAGCAGAACCTTGGAACTTGAACGGCTCTTAACTCGACCAGCTCGGACATCGAATGGGTCTTTTGAATTTTGGAAGTCGGCCATTCCTGCTAAAAATTTTATGGGCCAAGACGCGTTCAACTCTTTCAGTTGAAATAAATATGTGTCCTTAGTGGGTGGTGCTGGGGGGGGGGGGCACAATGGGTCTTTTGGGGGCGCATGGCCCCCGAATAACCTCCCCCAATGCCGACCCTCTCAACTGATCAACCTCAGGTTCTCAGGTAATGCAGACCAGCAGATTAATCCATGACAGGCAAAACTCAAAACGATGCAAACTGCAAATCTGAATTCTGATTTTGCAAAAATTAAAAATAAAAAAATGGAAATACGGTAGTACACTTCCTCTGTAAAGGCACAAGACCTCGCTCTGAAAAATGGAGACTCTAAGACTGAATACCGACATCAGGTCTTTCAAGTTGGCTGGCGACCCGGGATGAGTGTGAAAGTGGGAGTAGCCAGAAAGGCCTGCACAGCGATGGATATGCAATGTACTGTGGTTTTCTGTTGCGGTCCGACATGCTTTCCTTCCCTTTCTAGTCACCCAGCTACTGTTGTTATTTGTACTCTGCTTTTGTCTAAACTATTTACCTCAGGCAAGTGGGCGAGATTAAGTTCCAGCCCTGCATATGTAACAGGCCTTATGGTACCATAAGTGTCACCTAAAATCTGTTTTTTATATTATTTTATTTTCAGTTTTGTTACTTACCTCTATGATATTTGTGTTTTGTTATTAATTTTTCATTTACTTAGGTGACCCTCTAACCACAACCTGTTACATGTATGTCTTTTTAATGTTTTTATTCGGATATGTGAACTCCCTTCTGCTCTGTGTATGACGTTTATTTATATCGTAATGATGTTTATGAACTTGAGGGTGTTCGTATGTAAAGTCTCTGTTAAATTATTTATCGAAGGTATTACTTTTAATGCCTTTACAAAGACATTAATATGCTGTTTAATTGAGTTTTATACATATTTACGTGAATGTTTTGTTTTTTTGTGATGCATTTTTATACTATGAAGTTGTTAATGTTATTTATTTAATTATTGAGGGTACAATGTGTCGCTTTATTCTCAGTTAGTCATGAGCCCTGCTGAGCAAAGAGTGACCGACCCATGACCCGTATGTGTCTTTTTAAACTTATTATTTAGAAGAAACCCTCCAGTAAGTAGAAGAGACCTGAGTCCCCTTCTCCTGTTCTATACACACAACACAGAAAATTATCAGTCAGTGTCAGCCTTGGGAGCTGAACACACAGGCTACAGCCTTGGTTTTATTGAGCTAGTATCGGGAAAAATTCATTGTAAAGTCTTAAAGCACTTATGTAAGTCGCTCTGGCTAAGGGCATCTGCCAAATGCTGTAAATGTAAATGTAAATGCTACATATATTTGCTATAACTTTCTTGCTAGTCCATTAAACTATTACTTTTTGTTTAATTTATAACTTCAGTACATTAGCATTTATTATAATAAATTTAACATAAACATGCATATTGGGGGGGAGGGGAGGTTCAAGGCTGACACCACGAAAAAGAACAACCTATTAATTGTTGCATCCGCTCCAGTTTTATCACTTTAGCTGTGACTGGGTAACATAATCAGCATGACTGTGGTATCATACACTATAAGCAGTTTTGAACTTAAAGCCTATAAAATTGTGTTTAATTATATATGTAAGTTAAAATCAGTAGTGAAAAAGTTTGGTAAATGTAAGATTCACCCATCCATCCCTACCCTAAAATTCCCAACTTTGCTCCTGACTTTTTCAGCTTTTTACATCACTGTGTGCATCAAACTGAACACGGACAATAGAAGAAAAAGCAAAGAGTTGTTTGAGGAGGACAGGGAGAAGGTAATCGCTATGCATGGTCAAGGTAAAGACCACAAGCCCATTTCCAAAGAGCTTCATTTTCCTCTGACTATGGTTACTAATATTATCCAGTAGGTTAAGGTCCATGGAGCTGTAGACAACCTCCCTGGATATGGACACAAGTGGAAAAGTGACCTCAGACTGAATAGAGAAGAAAGAAGCAAGGAAAACAGAACAGATTCAGGCTGACCTCCAAAAGCAAGATACAACAGTTTCAGGTCACACCATCCTTCACTATCTGAATGCAAGTGACCTACATGGTTCCAGACAGACACTAAAATCCCAAATGGAGTTTGCAAAAATATATGTTTACAAACCACAGTGCTGCTGGAAGAATGTCCTTTGAACAGATGAAACGAAATGAGAGCTTGTTGGTAAATCGCAGCAGCTGTGTGTTCACAAACAAACACTAACAAAACAAACATTGACAAAACTATGTTTCAAGTACCCTGTTATGAGTCCTGATCTGTGTCTAATTGAACATCTATGAAACTCTCAAATGGGAGAAGGACCCTATTAAACCCAAGTTAACTGGAGCAGATTGCTCAGGAACAGTGGGCCGGATTACTAGCTATGAGGTGTGACGTCTCAGTCAGAGGTGCGTGAAATGCTCATTTTCAGTCCTCAAAAGGAGATGCTAAAAAAATGTATTGGAGTCCCAAAGATTTTGTCCATGCCATTTTCATTTGTTTTATTATTTAGAATAATATGTTAATCCATCCATCCATCCATATGTTAAATGAAATCAAAATCAAAGTGTCTGCTCTATAAAGAATAATGAATGACAATTAACTTTTTAATACTATTTTTAATTAACGTTTTATGGAAACTTGTGGTTCTTTTTTTAAAGTTTTTGCAGCATCTATATGTGTAGTACCAATAAGCAAAGTCCTTCTATCCTGCGGATTTTATTATCAGTTTGTATTAATTATCTCCCATCAATGACAATGACTGTTTTTGCAGCTGTACATTACCAGAAATCAGCAGTCATATAATGCTTATGGAACAGATGAATATATTCTATATTATTATTATTATTATTATTATATAATCTATTTTTATATTATTAGACAGTGTTATTGTTGCTACTGGAAGAAAAGCACCTCTACATATCTTACATGTAAAAATAACAACAATAATAATAGTTCTAATAATACAGTTGAAGAAAACTTCCAGAAGACAAAATGGCTTTTTTACGGGTTCTTGCTCATTTCATTTTTGAATTGTTGGAACTGTAACCAACCCAGTTTGTATTAATCCTTTCATAGGTGATTAATAAAATCAGGTACTAAAATCAGGTACTACAATCAGGTGCTTTTCAATGGCACTTTCAGCAAACATTGCATTGAATAGATGTTATGCAACTGCTTTTGGATAACTGGAAGTAAGTCTTTACATTTAAAGTTTCACTCCTGCCCAACTAATTGGAGTTGAAGGATTTCAGAAGAATGAATTAGTTGGCAAAGGCTTACCGAACACTATCAAATAGTTTTGAAAGCAGGAGACACAATTCTATTGGATCATGTCAGCAAGTAAGTTTCCAGTAGGAGAAAATTCCTTAAAGCCCTTTTGAAATTTTTTTTCTAGAAGGTCCCCTAGTTTGAAAAGAGCCTGGGGCAGGTTGCCTTACCTCTTTAGAATTCTTGGCTCAGCTTCTTGGTGCAAAAAGCCCTTCAGTTCAGGTGAGTTCACACCCATAAAATCCCCCATTGCATGCATGTCACGCAAATAAATTTTAAGGCAAGCATAGCACTGTGATGGAATTAGTGTAACATGCAAGGACATCAGTTACTGGGACATCCATATGAAGCTGGAGAATGAACACCTTCCATGATGTATGTTGGGGAAGATGACTGTGATTCTATAAACATGTTTTGTAAATTTATATTGGTATTGTATAATTATGGAAGACTGGCTTCTGCAAGGTGTATTACTGCAGATGCATGTGTGTATGTACAGTATGTGTGTGTCAACTAACAATGCAAACCAAACAGAACGTAATATTCATATTTATAGAACTCACATCGTTTTCATATTTGTACCAAGAAAATCACAAAATTTCTTAAAGCAGAAACTGCTCACATATAAAACAATGTTGCCAGAATGTGTTATCTTCAGTGGGTTAAAGAGGAACATTAATATAGGTCTGCCCCCCGGTGATCTAAGCATCATGAAGATTTTTAATTTAAGCCACACAGAGGACCTTCCTTGCAGCATTTCCTCGTAATTGTTCGTTTTTTCGAGGGCCCAACTCACAGAAATGTTTACCACATTCATTAACAATACCCAATAAAATTATATACACAGGCTCATTTTGGTCTTGAAAAATGATACGGAACCTTGATTTTATTATGACCATACCCTTATCCATTTAAAAGCTTAAAAGAGTATGACATTTATCTTTAAAAATGTTCATGATAGTGTATTTTAATCACATCTGTGCTGTAACCATATAAAAGACTATTCAAAATAACTTAAAATCTGACACATTTCAATGCAATTTAAAAAGATATAAAAGGTGGAAAGAATAGTAGAAATGCCTGTATACTCATGTTTTACTCAAGACTGAAATCACTCCGGCCCAACAGTTAATCTCACCCCCTGAAGCACTAAAACCATCAAAACACTTAATGCATGTCTCAAAATAAAGTCATGCTACCAAAAATGCTCATGAAACAAGCAAACTGTGTCACACATTACATGTTGACCTATAAACACCAGCAACACGGAGGATTAAAAATGTATCATTTTGGCCTAGAAGATTTTTGGCCTAAAAGGTGTTTTCACTCTATAAAATGTGCTAAAGTATAAGTTAACACGAATGAATTAAAAGTCTGAAATGTTTCAATGGCCTTGTTCCTCACCTTGTCTAGGATGGAATAATACTTAAAAAACAAAGTATAACCACAGTAAATATATGTAAGTCTTGTGGCAAGAACCCTTTTTGACAGGTGCAGATGGTATTCGCGTATGAATAGAGTTGAGGTTTCCATCCACTGCACCTACAATGACGGGTACTAGTGTCACGCAAGGCATCCCCCCCCGCTGGACATTGTGTGTAGTCGTGCACACAGTGCAGCAGAAATGTGATCAATGCACAGATGCAGGACACAGCAGCCTTCCAGAGGCCATGAGCTTCTGTAGGTCTGCAGGAATCCCCCCGTGGCGTAGAAGCAGAGAGCTGTCAGAAGCTGCACGGAGGGCAAAATTCCGGCATGTTCCTCTTTTCAAATTATCCTGAACCAGACCAAGGAGGCTCATTATTTCACCCAAAATCATCTTCCTATGAATTGTGCATTACTGAGGTGGTCCAAGGTGTTCATGGCCACCCGCAAAACAGCATTTAGACAAGCAGCTTACTGGATGGCGTTGTCTCAAACGCTGTCTTCAGACAACTTGCAAAATTCTTTGCCATTGTTTGTCGTGAGAGGTCATTCCTCTTCCCAGTTCAAAGGGTGTCACTGAACACACGGCAATGTTAACATGCTGTATAATGTTGTGTTGTTACAGCTGCACTTTCACTATGTATATGAATTTATGTGAAATCAATTCCATTTTAATTCTACTTACTTATAATCAAATTCAAATTGCAATTCTGCACTGTGTTTTCAGTCAATTATATGAATTGAATTTGATTTTCAAGGTCATTCTCAAGTCAATTCTGAATCGTGAACAACCCTGTTACATACTTAAATTGCACACAGGTGTTACAACAATGAACCCTTTTTGTGCTATTTTATAGTCTACATTATAGTGTTTTATTGCGATATTGACCTCTTATTTATTATTAGCATTATTGTCCGAAAAAGAGCATCAATGTGTCCTTGTCATCTATTTCGGCCGAACTCTGTGTCTCTGTGACAGGACAGCAGGCAAAAGCTCAAACAAAGAATGACGTAGAAAATAACAACTGTGTCAGAGCAACTCATAACCTGATGAGCAAGATCACAAACTTCTTTAGATATGAAGGAATTACAGAAAAACACTATATAAAAACGCTATATAATTCACAATAAATCTTAGGTGCTAGATAACAAACTACTTGGTGTTATGAAGCTTTCAGGAAACACACGCCTGAGGCAGTAGTAATGCATGAGTCAACTCATAATCTGCGGGTTCCACTAGCTCGATCCTCGGGAGGGTGAGTTTGGGTCAGCTTACCAGAAATTATCGAGGTGCAGGTGATCAGGTCAATGACAAAGCAGCATTCCGAATAACTTATGAATAAGGTCATATAGGAAATGTGATGTATGAGACAGTGACTGGTTTATGCAACATCAACTATCATTTGATAATGCCACACACATTGTAATGTTGGCCCCTTTCTGGTCTGGGACATTGAATGTTACTCTTTTACTGTTAGATTTTGAAGTTACATTTCTGCCTCTCCTTATTCAGTACATGCATTCTTTTCTCACTGACAATCTTCTCTCTCTTACTTGATCCATGTTTAAGACAGGAAATCATTGTTCCCCTTTTTTTACATGCTTGACACAAATAATATTCAGACAGTAATCTGCACTAGAGGCCTTGGAGTGTCCTTTGCAACATTATGAAACTTTGACTTTGCCTTGACTGTTTTGCATGGTAATGAGATAAAACACCTGGGTGGATTTTTAGCTGAAACGGGAATTAATGCGTTTACTCTAATTTTTCCATCATTCTATTATAAATATTTTGCTTAGATTTTCTATATATTTCAATATTGCCACTGTCAAAATGTAGAAAATTGCAATAGTTCAGGTTTGAATGTATTTTTCACAAATTTGAAAACAGCACACATATGCAAAACAAGCCTTAAATACATAAAGTCTAGCTAGTGGTTCTGAATTTTGAAAAAGAGACTTCAGTATGAAGAGTGATGTAAAAAAAACAAAAGCCGTTGTACCCAGGACCTTGAAAGAATTTTCCCCTGGGATCAAAAAAAATATTTCCTTATAAGGAGCTACCATTTAGTTTAAGAGAACATCTTCAGTCATTATTGGGACTGCTATGAACTTACCATAAAGGGATAGACTTTGTGACTGAGGAGAGCATTCAAAGAGTGTTAGATTGTGAAATATATATGCACTTCTTAAATGTAATTTACTTTTAAAATCTTTTTTTCTGTTAAAAAAACCTGAAAATATTTTTTCTGTGTTCTGTGCATCATTTTCCTTTTCATTGTTTTCATTTATTCTGTCTGGATCTTAAAATAGCCTCTAAATATTGCAACTTAAAGTCTGCATAACTTTACCTACTGTGTCACTACAATCCCAGAAATAAATTGGTGATGGCATACCTTAAAACGATCTGGCAGCTTTGATCTATTGCAAATGGGGTTTTGAAACACTGTTACTCTTCTTATCACTGCAATAATTTCCATATAGATAGATGGTCATATAATCAGAGATGGACATAACTGGTACGCAAGTACGCATTCACCTTTAAAAATTATATGTGCGACAATTCAATATTCATTAAAAATGGATGGTATTTGTGAAGGAGGACATTACATTTGGAGATAGAATAAAACCTGGTACGATGATGTTCTGCTTTTTGTTGTGTGTTTGATATGTAAATATGAAGATGGTAACTAAATGAATACAAGTGTTGTCCATTAAAAAGTTCAGGAGAATAAATTTGTAATGGGATCCAGAAATGTGTTATTTAGGCAAGAACACAAAGAACCAAAAGTGAAATGAAATTAAATTGAAAATTAATTGGAGAACTTAAATTAGGTAAGTGAGTGCGTGGTTTAGTGATTTGTGGGAATGTTAAACTGAATTGTGCACACAATTAGATACTGTACATCCCCCCCCCCCCATTAGTGTATTTCAGTGTATCTCAACCCAGTCCTTGGGGACCCCAAAACAGTCAATGTTTTTGCTCCCTCCCAGTTCATGACACACATGTACTAGGTATTTGGTGTTCTTCATTGGCTGGGAGCTGGGAGGGACTGTCAGGGGTCCCAGAGGACTGGTTAGAGAAGCACTGTCACAGAAAATGTTGGACATACAGTATATGAAATGAGCAATAAATAGAATATAAAAATATAGAAATACAGATGACCACGAAAGCATTCTACAATTTGGCATATACTGTAAGGGGAATGTGTAATACAGTAATAGGTTTATTTTCAGTTTACACATCACAACTAGGATGCAGAGCATTCAAATAAAACACATCTATTGGCTTTCACATTTCCAGGTAGTCCATCCAGTACTTCTAGGAACGGTAGTGGTCGGTGTGTGTGAGGAGTAAGGATTGGATAGGCAGAGTAGGTGACGGGGCTGTCCGGGGAATACAGTGCTGGTTCTGGCAGTGCCCCTTTCTAGGGGAATACAGTGCTGGTTCTCACAGTGCCCCTTTCTAAGGGAATACAGTGCTGTGGTTCTGACAGTGCCCCTTTCTAGGGGAATACAGTGCTGGTTCTCACAGTGCCCCTTTCTAAGGGAATACAGTGCTGTGGTTCTGACAGTGCCCCTTTCTAGGGGAATACAGTGCTGGTTCTCACAGTGCCCCTTTCTAGGGGAATACAGTGCTGTGGTTCTGACAGTACCCCTTTCTAGGGGAATACAGTGTTGTGGTTCTGACAGTGCCCCTTTCTAGGGTAATACAGTGCTGGTTCTCACAGTGCCCCTTTCCAGTTTAACTATGAGACTTAATCTGATATTACTGCACAACCATTACCAATGTGAAATTCTTATCACATTTTCTGATTCATCCTGTTTACTAAGAATGGCTCTTTCATTTATTTCATGGTTCCACGCCATTAATTATCCAGTGTCTTTCGGATATACATTTTTTTGAATGCAGGTCACCATCCTGGTCTTCATGAATTACTTCATAATTTGGAGGATTTTATATTCAGCGTAGTGAACAGAACCGAAAGGTAAGACAGTGCAGTGGAAATGACCTCGGGTTTGTCTCTGGGGCACTTTCACCATGGATGGAAATCATGAAAGTCAATGCGACCTATAAATAAACTATTCTGCCAAAGTATAGCTGCACGTCACAGTTCCCAACCTCATCTCTGGACTTTGACTTTAGACAATGAAATGACAATTAAAATGTGGCTGATAGATTGGCCGTGTTCTTCCAGATACATCACACATTAATAAAGGGTTTTCAGGTGCACTTCTGAATTGTCTCTGCCTATAAGCCACATGGAAATAAAAACTACTATCACAACAGAACAGATGTTCTGTCCTTTGCTGTTTCATTGCATCACTGCCTCCTGTACGTAAAATTACAATGCATGAATACAGCTAATGAGTTACTACTAACCCACAGTCCATTATGTAATTATACACCAAAAACTGACAAAACTGAAGCTGAAATGTAGCTCATAGGTAAATGGGTTAGAATGCTGTGTTTGTGATCTGAAGGTCGATGGTTTGAGTCCCACATATGTTGTCACTTAACCCCCAAATGCACCAGAGACTTCCTTACCCTGTATTTTAGATAAATGTGCATGCTATATAACATTCATCCGCCCCCCCCATCCATACATATGTATTTTGTTTCATTCATATTTCAACCATTATCCTGATCAAAATGCAAAGAGAAACAAATAAATAAATCACTGCTTTAGTGCACTGCACACTTTCTAAGAACTTTCCACGAAAATAGACCTCAATAAATGCAGTGAGTAGCAAAGGAACGCTCCCAACCAAACAAGGTTATTGGGACTTGCGTAATAATAATAATAATAATAAATAATAATAATAATATATTTTTTTAAACAGTCATTTGATTTCTTGTATGCAGTCAGCATAAGGAGAGGCTTCAGTTCCGAAGGTTGATTAGAGTGATTTGCGGAACCAGACGATGAGCAGTGCAGTTTAAAAATTTTAAGCTTGCATACTGTGATGCAAGTAAATAGGCTTCTTTGGAATTATATCGTCTATTTTCAAGCCATTGTTAGTAATAACAAATTTTGATAATGATGAAATATAATGTAATAATTGCTGCAGCATTTTCAATTTGCTGGCAGAAGGATTTTGACTTCATGAATACAGGCCCCTGCGATTGCTGAAATGGGCATGAAGCCTTTAGATTCTCACATTTTCACATTTCACATTTTCACTCAGGAAGTTCCTTTGGGTGGGAAAATTGTCCTAATTATTGACAAAAAGTAAACTAAACTGTACAATCTAAGCACAGTATTTATCTTTTTGCCTATGGAATATACTCCATAGCCTTTATTAATTCCCACTACCTCCACCCACTCACACAATCATTCTCCATCCGTGTCCATTATTATCGGGGGGGGGGGGGGGGGGTTCCTGGTTTCCTGTTTACCTGTTACATGGTTCATGACATGCTACTTTTCCCGATGTTGCTGAAAAAAATAAAGGGTCAATCAAAATTATGCTTCATGGGAAAAATGTGTAAGATGATACAAAATAAGGCACCTCAAAGTAGACGGACGGAGAGTGACCCTTCTGCAGAATTATCATTGTCAGAGCAACTAGTGTGAGGTTAGGGAGAAGATCTCAGCTGCTAGCTGCTGCATTTAAAGTGGACTGAGATGAGGTGAGCTTCCATGTTGTCACTCTCAGTCTGGCTTCTCACACAGGATAGAAGTAACGAGATAGCATGAGGCTTATTTTGAATACTGGAATATATTCATGATTGAAAAGACAGGCAGATAAAATATATATAAGTTGGGGGAAACTTGCCAAAAAATCGCAGGTATTCTGAAAATTGCATAAATAAACATGATATGCAGATATAGAAATTGGAAATATGTCAAATAAACGTTTAGAACACAGCATGTATATCTCAGATACTTCCATTTATCTTTTTATTTTATAACAGTATTATAAATTGCAGTCAGAAGTGTAGTGAATTCTGAGTTGTGACAGTTCTGTTATGCTATTTTAATGAGGTTATCACTATCCATCCATTTTCCAAAAGTACTTCTCCAGAGCAGAGATGGGCCTGGCCCATCTCACACAGGGAGGCAGGGTGTAACGTCACGTTTCAGGCGAGCAGGCAGACAGACGAGTTGAGCCGTAAATACAGGCAAATGGGGTTTATTAAGAGGGAAACGAGGAACACGGCACACGACATCAATGACTGATCTGGGGAAACAGACTTGAACGCGGACTGAAATACACAAGACAAGCAGAAAATAACCGGCAACAGGTGAGCACAATGGGGAATTAACACGAGGTAATGAGGGGGGCGTGGCACACAGGAGGATCGGACGAGCAGGTCATGACACAGGGTACAGTGACAGGGACGCCAGTCTGTCAAAAGGTGCATAGTCACACTGGAAGGTAGGATACAGTGACAGGGATGGCAGTCTGTCAAAAGATGCACAGTCACACTGGAAAGGAGGGTACAGTGACAGGGATGCCAGTCTGTCAAAAAGCGCACAGTCACACTGGAAGGTAGGATACAGTGACAGGGACGCCAGTCTGTCAAAAGGTGCACAGTCACACTGGAAGGTAGGATACAGTGACAGGGACGCCAGTCGGTCAAAAGATGCACAGTCACACAGGAAAGCAGGGTACAGTGACAGGGACGCCAGTCTGTCAAAAGGTGCACAGTCACACAGGAAAGCAGGGTACAGTGACAGGGACGGCAGTCTGTCAAAAGGCGCACAGTCACACAGGAAGGCAGGGTACAGTGACAGGGACGCCAGTCTGTCAAAAGGCGCACAGTCACACTGGAAGGTAGGATACAGTGACAGGGACGCCAGTCGGTCAAAAGGTGCACAGTCACACAGGAAGGCAGGGTACAGTGACAGGGACGCCAGTCTGTCAAAAGGTGCACAGTCGCACACAATGTACAGATGCATGACTGGACTGTGGGAGGAAACTCGAGTACTCGGATAAAAAAATGTTATTACAAGAATAAATAAATGTAAAAAGTATATATTCAATCTCAGAAGTGTCATGTTTGGATTGCCAAATGTGAAAAATTAAAAATAATTAAGTGACTGAGACCTTTTAAAAATGTAAAAACATCACATTCTACAGAGGTGAGATGTAATTAACAGCAAAACTAGTCCCCAAAGTATGACCTCTACTGTTTTTATACCAGCAAAACATGCCACCTGGCTCTTGAATTTGTTCAGAATAAATCCTGATGAAGTTAGCCACATCATTTTGCTGGTACGTGGTTGTTGCACTGTTTTTCTTTTTATTATTATTATTATTTTTTTTTTTTACCCTCAGCAAGATTATATAAAATCATTCTTCTCCTGCAGTTCTGTAACTGCGACAGTTACTATTTCAAAATTGCACATCAAATGTATTTTGTCCAGGTGGTGAGACTCATGCTCAATGTCTGGTAAAGCTATAGATGGACATCCATCGTCCAACAGGTCTTTCAATCACAGAAATTGAAGAATTGCTTGGCTGTCTTGTGAGTTATGTCTCTGTCAGCAATAAGGAAGCGATCCTAAAGTAAGCAGGCTCCTGGGACATGCCATCTCTGTCAAACACAAATCAGAGTGGAGCTTTTCTCAAACTAAAAGGCAGAGAGATGAATATTTACAAATGGCTTGCAGCCAAATGGTCCCAGCCAACCCCAAACTCCCAGGACACCCCCGCAGGACCCCTGGTAGACTCCATTATACGCCTTTTCCAAGTCCACAAAACACATGTAGACTTTTTCGGCAAACTATCATGAACTCTCCAATATTTTTACGAGGGTAATGAAGTTTTCCAGTATTCTGTGACCAGGACGGAAGCTGCATCGTTCCTCCTGGGTCCAAGGTTCGACCAACAGGCGGACCCTCCTCTCCAGTACCCCAGCATAGACCTTCCCAGGGAGGCTGAGGAGTGAGGTCCCCCTGAAGCCAAATCCTCTGCCCCCCTTTCTTAACGATGGGGACCACCACCTCAGTCTGCAAATCCTAAGGCACTGTACCTGACCTCCATGCAGTGTTGAAGAGGCGTGTCAACCAAGACAGCCTAACAACATCTAATACTTTCCGTAACTAAGGGCAAATGTCATCCCTGAATCCTTACCACCGAGGAGGTTCTTATCTACCTCAGTGACCTCAGCCCTAGTGATGGCCGAGTCACCCTCCTAGTCCTTCAACGTTACTTCCTCCTGGGAAGGCATGTAAGTAGGATTCAGGAGGTCTTCAAAGTGCTCCTTCTTCCTTCCAGCTATATCCCCAGTTGAGGTCAACACAGCATGGGCAAAGTTCTGCTGACCCCTCCTAAGCCACCAGGGGGCAGGGCTGGGGGGGTGGGAGACCCATGGGGCCCAGTCAGGCAAAGAGTCATAAGGGTTTGCTGTGGTCCTACCGCCTGTAGGGGGCCGAGGGGTTCAGTGCTCTGCAGATGGGGTGGCAGTTGAAGGCAGGGGGCCGATCCTAGGTTACTGAAAACTGGCTTTGGGAACAATTCTCATTTACTTTGAGTTAATATCAAAAACACCTAAAACAGCCATTGTGAGTCTGCTAAATGCTGTCCCTGTTTCATTCCAGTACCAGTGTGAGATCAACTGGGTTGGTGATTAAAGCCTTGTCTTCCAGCTGGTTGTATGCTGGTTGCCGGTCTTCAGTTTAATAGAATTTTTTTACACCAAATTGTGCATATTGATAATTGATGGCATTGTTGTCCAGGCATTAAATATATAAACAAGCACATGCACTGCAGTATTGTTGTTTTTTCCATGCAATTGTGTTGAGTGTGTTAATAGCATAGCATAGGAAGGCTAAAATGTGTTACCATCAAATCGGATATACAGGGTTCAGCAATTCAATAAGGTTAGACTGAAGCACTCTTTTGTGCATTAGTCAATCCTGAAATTAAATATGGAATTTAACCACAGATCAAATGTGATGGCAATGTTCTGTTCAATGTATGTATTTTTGTCTGTCTTCTTTGTGATGTTACATGTGGAGTTCATGGTGCCAGAAAAATTTCAGATTTGTCTGGCAATAAAGTGACATCATCTTCCTCAACAAACATCATTCTCCCCGCAACCCAGATTATCATCTTCCTCAACATCATTCTCCCCGCAACCCAGATTATCATCTTCCTCAACATCAT
>JABJVO010000039.1:5332025-5347578 GCA_026770805.1 Boulengeromyrus knoepffleri
GCTGTCGACAACAAGAAAAACCACTAACATGGTTTGGATGTGAGTTTATGTGGAATTAGTTTGTGAGACTGGTTGATGTGGGATTAGTTTATATGGGATTACTGATTGCACAAGTCTAATAAATAAAGGAGCAGACTGCCAGCTATTTTCTCAGAACTAAGTTGAAACTCACAGAAGTATTTCGTATACACCGATCTTTACTTCAAAATTAAACAGAACGAAAAATTTTGCTTGTGATTTATGACTAAATGTAATCTTTTAAATAAACAAATGAAAGTGGAATGGAAATAAAACTAAGGTGATGTAACACAGCCTTTGTAGTTGGACAGTGTTTATAGCACTGAATGATATTTCCACACTCCGGATCTGGCTGGCCGGCTGGCTCTTCACAAGAAAACAGCTACAGTTTAAGTGCCTTCTCTCACTGCGGAGTTTCTGCTTCTTCCTCGGATGTTTAATGGTATTCAGATCCGCATTCTGAGCATGCCACTTCAAAATGGTCTAATCTTTTCTTCTCATGTCTTCTTCAGTACTTTTTGAGGCATGTTTTGTTCATTATCCTATTGCAGAATCCATGACTTGCAACTCAGACAGAGCTCTCTTATACCAGACAGCATGTTTCACTCCAGAATACCGTGATAATATTCCAGTGCCAGAAATCAACCTCAAAACATCAATGATCCTCCTCCATGTTTTATGGTAGGAACTGGGGTTACTTTCTAGGAAAGCTTTGCTTTATTTTCTGTGAACATGGAGTTGGTGTGATTTACCAAAAACCTCTATTTTTTTTTCCATCCAAAGAACATTATCCCAGCAGGCCTGGGGCTTTTATCATGAAGCCCATTTTCATTCAGACACCAATGGATGGTGTGACTTGAAACTTTTGCACCTTCAGCTTGAAGGTCAGCTTGGATCCGTTTTGCTTGGTTTTCATTCGAACAGTCTTTGTTCAGTCTTGTGTCAGTTTTCCTTTTGCGGTCACAGTCCCATGAGCTTTACAGATCATAAAATTAGTAAAGGAGGTCAGAGGAACATCAAGTTATTTGGCAATGGTCTTGTAGCCTTCAGAATAACAATGCTTGTCTGCCCCCTTCTGTATTACCTCATCTGACAGCTTTTCTCCATTCAACCTGGGTGAGTAAGTGATTACATGATTAAAGACGCCTATAATACTAATTTAAAGAAAATAGTCTGCTTGAAGTATCGCTACAACAAAATTATTTCTTAAAGGGTATCAATAATATTGTCTGTGACCTTTCAAAATGTTTTTGTAGAAGACGTTTCACATCATTTCCATTTGTCCAACAAAAAAAAACTGCTGAAACAACCAATAAATTTGCACATTGGGGGGGTTGAGGTCTCCACCCATTACGGGGAAACATGATTATTGGGGGGTTGTATTAGCTGGTTTTGATTTATTGGGGAGGCAAGGCCCTATTCTCCCCTGTAATTTACACCCATGGTCCTGACACAGACAGAGAATGTGCTAATCATCGGCTGTGGAGAGTTTTCTGTGTGAGGTGTGTTTGAAGAAACTGTCGCGGTACTGAATGTACTTCACAAGTGCTTTCGCAAGACTTCAGCCCATCTGGAAGTCCGAACAGTACAGCCTGAGAATAGTGGTCAGACTCTACAACAGCAATGTCAAACCTGCTCTTCTGTATGGCTCTAAATGCTGCCGTGTTGTAAAGGTGGACATGAACAAGGTCATTGCATTCCACAATGCATCTCTCAAGAAGATCTGTCGCATCTTTTGGCCAGAGAAGATCTGTAATGAAGACCTTTACAAGAAAACGAAGAGCCAGTGTGTGCTGCTGGAGATCCAGCACTGGCGCTTAATATAGCTTGACCATAGATTCAGTCAGAATGGACTAGAACTGTATACCAAAGGTTGCTCTGAGAAGTGCAGGGAAGCAGAAAACAAGGCTGGCCTAAAATAAGCAGGGGGCAAACTGTGATGGAAGAGCTGAAGGAGATGGAGCTAATTGGGTGAAGCAGAACATGTAGCCAAGACAGGACCAGATGGAGGCAAATCGTCGATGCTCTTTACACCTATCAGCACGAAAAGTACTACTGTGCTGAATTTACCTTAGACCAGAGAAGAGCTCTGTGACTCCTTCTGTAAGGAGTGAGAGTGGGCAATTTAAATGTCAACACAAACTTCATCATATTGAATAAAGTGGGGGGTGACTCAGTGTTTGCATGGACAGATTGCCAGGCTGCTGCTGTCTTTTCTCTTTGAGCAGATTGAATGACAGCATCTAAACCTGTTTAGGCTCTTGTATACGTCTCAGTTGTCATGTGCACCTAACAGGCAGTCAGAATGTGCTTTTCATCACATAAGTCAAGAAGTGACCTCTGTAAAAGGCATCTAGCTCATGCTTACCTAACACCTCCTCTGGTATGTTAATCTGCCATGTAAAAATGTTGTTTTCTTTTGTCTATGAAAGTAAAACCTTTTTTTTTAAATCATGAACAAGTATTTCTCCATATTGAAGTCACTTTTCCAAATATTATCACACACTTAGCACAACAGTGATCTGTGTGAACTGAACTGTGGATCATTCTTCCTAGCTGACGTGAAATGCATTCGGGGGTCGTTTATCCTGCCATGCGCTTATGTCTGGGGTTTACAGACTTTGGGCAGAGAAACAACAAAATGCGGGCATGTCGCGTGTAAATCACCCTTACGCACATTCTGCCACTGACTTAAGTGCATTTTCCACTACGTGCTCTGCAGGGCTGTACTAAGTCTTGTGCCTCTGCACGGCCAAATGCAATATTAGAAAGGCAAATGTGTAACAAAATCAAACTTACTCTACATTTGTTATACAATTAGAAGTAAAAGTTATAGTCATTGAATTATGTAATAATTATATAACGCAATAGTATATAGAAATATATGAGTATATACAATTGTATTACGAATAGGCAAGATTCAAGTGATATTTGCCTTGTCAACATGCCTTGTAATAAAATAAATTTGATCTTATGGCTAACAGAATAATGGTACGACTATCAGGCCCCTGAGCAAGGCCATTAACCCTTTCAGCCCTATCCATTTTTGAGTGTTTTTCTATCCTTTTGAGTTTAGGCTTATTACATGGTATGTACATGAGGTAGCCACATGTGCTTTCTGATTTTGTTTTCAGGATATTCTAGGCTACTGAGATGTCATAATTTGACATGTAAATACTGACACAGTCTCGTTATCCTTGTTATGAGGAAAAACTTCTTGTGCCTATTAAAATTTCTAAATTTTTAGTCTCATCCAATATAAAAATTTGCAGGCACTACAAATTTAATGTTATAAATGTTGAGATTAGAGTTTGTATGACGTGGGGATGCAGGGATTTCATTGAGGACCTTTCTATGGCTTTAGTATTGGGAAGGAATACATGGTTAGTGCCAGGTGTAAATGAATATCTTTGATTTTGCATCTTTCACTTGTTGAAGTTATCTGATAGACAGCAATGCATGCTTTAATATTTTATTTTTTTATTTATTACTTTATTGCAACTGAGATAGAAAAGCATTGTTTAGTTTAGGATCCACTGAAGTGAATAAATATTGAAACAAACATACAAAAACAAACAACAATTCACACCAAATCCTAATATGAGCTCAAAATAGAAGTAACAGACATTTTTTTGTTTATATTTACTGTTCTGCTGATAGTTGGTAGGTCATGGATCAAGCGAATATGCACTTTGTATTCCGGGGTGCGTTTTCATAGAAAATATTTAAAATATTTGCCGCACAAGATTACTCTGGAATACTTTAGCGCATAACATTGCAACTTGGGCAACTGAATCGTACGTTCAATCGATTCCAAAGATATGTGATTCTTGTCTGTGCGTTATACCTATCCAAAGTTATGAGCCTTCCTCACTTTGATACTGTACCTGTTGAATAGGTTCTATTCCTGTGCAATAAGAGCCTGCAGATTCAGCTCATTCACCACAGAAGTTACCCTTCTGATTGATAAAGCGTTCGGAATATGGAAACAAAAATGAAGAATATATTGATTTGGAATCCTCAAAGTCTTCAGTTATGGGTGAAGCTTTAGCACAAAACCTCTTTATTACAGATTGTTCAAGACTTTGATAGCAGTCATCCATCAGAGAGAATGAGAGATTTATTCTGTGATACAACAGCAGGAAGTATGAAATATTTCATTTACACAGTGAGGTGGTGGCCTACTGTAAAAATGTTGTGAGGATTGTAAGATAAGAATGTTTGCTGTACATGCACAGGAGAATCACAGGATGTGATCACTTCTCCAAAGACACAATCACCTTATTATATCTGTCAAAAAAAAAGAAAATCCATATCCCCGGGATTACAGGCAGTCATGCAGACATTATGGTCACCAGCAAAATGACCATTAGGCATTAGAGGGGAGTGACATGTCGGATTCTTTCACTTGGATGGTTAGGCAGAGATGGAGTGTGAGTTTTAGGCTGCTAATTCCATGCTTTCCTGTCCTACAACATTAAGCATGATTTGCATCCCTTGATTTTTGGTACATTTTACAGGAACACCAAGAATAGCTGTGAGTTAGATGGTGATTTTAAATGAAAGGGGAAATGGCAGCACTGTACTTAAAGCTGTCACTAATAATGCACTATAGATACCGTTATAATGCATTATAATGGTCAGTATAAGCATTACGTATGCTTTGTATTGCATAATGTAGGTGTCTATATTGCATTATAGATTACAGCTTCACTGGAGCTTATGAAGTATTATAATCAACACTATAATGCCGTATGACTGTTAATATAAGATATTTTAATGCTTTATTAATTCTTAGACTGACCATAATAATGCATTATGAAGGTTTCTATAGTGCATTATAGATGAGAGCTTCATAAAGCATTGAAAATGCATAGTAAACATGAGTATAATGTGTTATGCCTTTTGCTAAATATTTTAGCCACGTTTAAAATGCCTTATGAATACATAATAATGTATGGCCTTTTAGGGCATAATGAAATGATATACTCAGGCTGTGAAGGAATCCTTTGGTTGGATCAGAGCCACCATGGATCCTCCATGCCAGATTTTTTTCTTGTGTTTTTCTACCAAATTACCTACTGGTAAATGGTATGTACCCTTTATAGAACAGGTTGAAAACAACCAGAAAGATGAGTACAAAAATTTGTTGGTAGAGATGACATCATTGGGGCGCTCTAAACGTACTTTCTATGAAGCCGACACAGTCAAATGTTTCCATGAGGTCTGGCATTTTTCCAAAATCAGCAGTAAATTGTTCAAAAATCACATTAAATCCTTTCTAATGGTGAAAGAGGAAGCTTCAGGCTACTCCCATGTAAGTGATGAGATCGAGCGCTGCTAATTTCTTGAGTGGCTTCCCGCAAGCTGGAAGGATGACAGTCAATTCCCCTAGCAACGTTAATTGAGACTGATGACTTGATGGACGTATCCTCTGAAGACCAGCTGGTGGGAGAAGCTTTTACGTGGTTCAGACATTACCATTACATCTTTGTGATCTACTTGGAGCAAAACATATTTCATTTAGGAAAATACAATGGAACTAAAGCATTTAATGTTATGTTAGTTTTTGTTCAAGAATGAGAGACGAGAGACACTGGATACGTTAAAGTTTTATCTTTCTTCCCACAAAAAGTGTTTTTTCAAGTCCTACTCGAAGTTGATACATTTCATGTCTGAGTATTTATTCTTTGAGGAGGCTGTTTCACAGAACACTTGACTGGAGTCAGCTAAAATGATAAAGAAAAAAGTTTAGAAGTTTACAGGATATTGATTAATCCTGCCAGGAATCCACATTCATCTAAATGAAGCTTGAGTCACAGAAATACAAGTGTAGAGTTTAAATATAATTTGCCATTTAGCCCAGCATCTTGATCAGTAATGAAAGTTAAAGTGTTGATTTCCACATTAATATTTTGATCCAATGAAATTTGTGACATTTAGTACCAATGGATTAGTTCAGACTTTTTGTAGAGATACAGCAAGAGCGAGAGTGAGATCCATCGCTATTCGTTAAAATAGAATACATAAAATGTCTTCTGTAGTATTGTGTTTTGTAGTAGCGAACAAACGTCTGAGGGCTGTGCAGTGCTGCGGTTGCAGGTTTGTTGCAAATACAAGAGTCTTTGCAATGGGATGAAAATTCATCTCAATGTACAAATTCTGCCGGCTCTGTTTTCCTGTTTGTCGGCTTGTACTGCAGCATGTTGTATTATAAAGTGACCACATCACCAAAACTTTAGGCTCTTTTAACCCCCTTGGGACGAGTGAATGTGACGGATAACAATCTTTCTCTCATTACAGTACACAGCATAGGACATATTGTTCATATTATGTATCACAGCACCATAAACACTAAAGCCAGATACATGGCAGCTGGGTATGAATGAGAAATCCCAGCCCCAGGTCTTAGCCGCTGATCCAATGCTCAGCCCAGTGCCCAGGCCAGGGCAAGGTTACCGATCATAGTGTAATTCTACCCTTCAGAGAAACTGTCCAATAGGCCCATAATACCCATATTTTCATGCCCTTTAAATCATTCCGCACCCATCACTAAAGTGTTCTATGTAATTCTCACTCATGCAAAGTTAAATCTACTGACTATATCAAGGCTACTCAAGTGGCAGATCAAAGCAGAATTTCATGTGGCCTGTGTGATTCCCCCCCTCCCAAACCTTTAACATTCAGGACCCCCCCGTACCCCCACCGTCCTGTAGAGATGCACCAGCTGGCCACTCCTGTCATCATCGGCAGTGACCACCAACAGTCTCATTTTAATGCTGATATTAGACGGCCTGTCGTATGCCTTTGTGAGGCTTTCTAAAATATCGACATATTGCTTTTTTGACTATGAAGTATTTGTACATCCTCTCGTTCAGCATGCAGTTAAATCTTTTTATGACAAAAGCTTTAAATTCATTGCCTGTGATAACATGGGTAATTTCATTTATTTATTTATTTATTTGTTTGTTTAAAAGGTTTGAAAAAAATCTATTAAAATGTAGTCAAAGATGTTGGAATTCCTCATGTGTTTTAACAGAAGCACACAGGTATTTTTGGGTAGGAAAATATTATTATAACAGACACTTAAACTTGTATTTAGCTACATAAATCATCTTGTCATTGATGCTTTGGTGTCAGTACCAACACTTTGTTCCAATGGAAACATTTCTCTAGCGATTTTGTAAAAAAGACACAAGGGTGTTAACATCCTGCACAGATAATCATTCTCTGACCTTGTCCTTGTCTCAGTCATTTTTTCTAGATTCTTGTGAAACAGCTCTTTGTAACTTGCTTGACCCTGACCTGTGTGTCAAGCAGCGACCCACACAAATACAGAGACACGGACATCATGCATCAGTCTTTGTGAGGACAGCTACATTCCCACAAGGTCCTGGGTGTAATGTATCAGCAAGCTGGGGTCTACCGCAGAACTCAAGCAGCATCATCAGGCAAAACTGAAGGTCTATAAGAGATGTAAGAGTTGAGATAATAACCTCTTCAAGCTGGAGAAGAGAATCAGAGCAGCCAAGCAAAGGTGCTCTGAAAAAATGAAAAGCCAGTTCACAGCTGATGACCCATCGTCCATATGGGAAGGCAGGCAGGTCCTCAAGAGCCACCAAAGAAGACCACCTGCTCCATGGACTGCTGTCTGTTAGCTAACAACACGGTCTACTGTAGATGTGGTAGGTGTGATGCTGCCCCCCTCCCCATCTCCCCCTAGGTCTGCAGATGATGCATTTATGTGTCATCACTACATCCTGCAGCATCTCCACCGCCAGCATCTTACGCAGGTGTCCTGTCCATCGATTTCAGTTCTGCATTCAGCATGATACTCCGTGACTCCTTCATACAAAGGTCTCAGCTTACTGTTCCTCAGAGCCACTTCTGCATATCGCTATAGGCAACAAATGTTGTTTCAAATATCATTTAGCATATGCTAAGGTAGAAACAGTTGATTGTAATTGTATAAGGTGGAGATCTCCTTTGGTAGTAAATATGATTTTTAAAGCAGGGTGAAATAGTATTCCTCCTCTTCAAAAATTCAGTGTACGTTGTTTTTCAGGTGGTACATTCTTTATGCTGCCAATAAGATATTTAATCTCAGGGCTAATATTTGCCTGTGCCTTTCAGGGGCAAATGAGCATTGACGTCCATCGTCCAAGATCAGCCCAACAACTTTATTAAAATACATCTACATTTTCACCAGGCAACTATGTGTTCAGTAACTGTTACTTTAAAGAAACATGAAATAAAATAAGTACATTTTCACATTTTCATCATAACCGCTATGTGGTCTGTAACCATCTTTAGAATTATTTTTCACGAAGGATGTTTATGATGTTTCAGCAAAGTGATATGTCCTGTTATTAAACATGTCATTTGCCAGTGAAACCATCTCATAGGGAATGAATCCCAAATCAGTATTGAGCCATCAAAATCCTTTCTGGTCAACCAATAAGACTGTTTGGGCGAACATAATGAAATATGACACCTCAAAATGAATCATATTCATCTGGATCTTTAACGCTGGATATAATGCATGATTTGTTCACAGCAGGTTAATTATGACATTTATCTATTGCATAGGCTGTAATGTTCTAAACTCTTAATTATTTCAATTATTCCAATTCAATTATTTCCAGGTTAGGTAGTTTACTATGTAAATGTGATTTATCTTTGATAAATAAATACAAGATAAAGTATAATGAAACCCAGAGGGTCAGTTTTAACCCCCCAGAACCACGGTGTTGGTAACAGGCCATCATCAGTGCGACAGACATCTACGGTGACGCACTAGCAAAAAGACCACAAGCCATAAAACCATAGACCCTGCAATCGTCATTATTGTCAGTGTAGGCGAGCGAGATATTTTAATGCCTATTTTTATCCTTTTTATTAGATTTGTACTACATCTGTTTAAATGCCAAACATGCTGTCACTCAAAAAATCTGTTAATATACACAGACAAAATTTGTATCCACATGATGATATGCCTATCCATCTGAAACAAAACGTTAGTCCTGGTTGCAACTACTCCCATGTGGTCATATAGTTATGAAGGAATAAAAATGAGATATTAATACTATTTCAATGCAAAGGGCATTTTTCCATTTATACGGTGACCGTATTTCTTCAGCAGTAGTGCAGAAACCAACTGACCCACTTGATTTCTAGTCATTCTGTTCATGAGTCATTGTAGCCCTCAGTTTAATACATATTAAAATACAAACCCAGACTGTTTGTGTTTATTGGTACCTATTCACTCATCTGTTCTTTTTTCATATCAGCTAATCCCACCCAGGACTGTGCTAAGCCCTGAATTTAACCAGGAAGCACAGGGCATCAGGCATCTTAGAGACGTGCTGGGTGTCTGATCACAGCAAAACATACGCATTAACAATCACACAGTTTGTGTGAATTAGAGACACCTTCTCACATTTCTAGAACATGTCCAGGGGCACAAATCACACCCTCCATCCTGTAGATCTGAAGTCACTGTGCAGCCGCTCGTTTATTCATGCGTTAATCCTGGAGAGAATCTGAATTTTAAGAGATGAAGTTAATATATGTTTTGTAGAATTCAAAGCGATTACAATCAGAGAACCCTGTTTACAGCCATTATCTGGAGAGTGACAGAATTAGGAATTCATTGTCAAATTAACAAATAAAACTGAAGAACTTATCTATGAATATGGAAGAGCAACTGAAGAGGTAATATCTTTTTGGACTCACAAGTAAAAAACGACGCATGCTTTCCAGATGTCGTAATAGATACAGAATCACCGTTCGCACCTGGTATGTAAGTGTGCACGGAAAGCCGTATAGGTTCTAACACTTCATATTCACCAGCAGTTATTGGTTTTCGTTCTCGTAGTAAACAATGAATTGCAGAAACATAGCCCAGCAACACAGTCAGCTTCCGTTTAAGTAACCATTAACCGGAAAAAAAAAATCAGTTCCTTTTTCCTCAGTAGTATTCTGTCATAATAGCAGCTGCATTACTTACATCTAACTCTCAATTCGCATCCTCTGAGGACATAGCAGAGTTTGAGGCCATCACTGAATGATAAGCAGCGCATCCTCATTCAGTCATTTTTGAGGGAGTCTCGTTTCCCATGGTAACAGTATTACCATCATCACTGGTGGCCTGCCGCAGAGCAATGGCCTTGTTTCCAATAGTTACGATATTACCATCACTGCTGGCTTGCGGAAGTGCAGAGGTGTGTGTTGCCCTGGCCCTTGCAGTCATACTATTACCAAAGGAGTGGGGTGATATAGGGCCCTGGGTCATCATGGCCTGTGGTCACATGTTGTGGATGGGTCACTCACCGCCACACAACTACAGTATAATATAACTTACCAGAAGTAAAACTGATTGCCTGCTATACATGATTCTTGACCTAAACACTCAGTGGATCAGACATGCATAAAGCCCCTGGCCTTCATGTAACCAGTGCCTGGAGTAGCTGAGAAACCCTGTTGTAGCAGGACCTGAAAGTCAATGACAACTATTGCATTTCTGAATTTTACCAGTTAACTAATGCCATGGTTCCCCCAGAAGTAAAAATTGTGGAAATGTATCACCCTGAAATACCCCAGAGACAAACCACACGTTCATTAAAAAAAAAGGAACAATTGTTTCTGTTTTACACGCCTATTTCCAGCGGCACAAAGCAGTTGCTCCCATTTGTCATTCTGTTTTACAGCAGGGGATCACAGTTCCTGACAATGGACTGGTTTCCCTTTGCCACAGTCTTCATGGATTTGTCTTTAGCTGCACTGATTATGAGGTTGATTACCTCACAGCCTCTCTTTCATAGTACTGTGATGGTCACCAGGAGTGCCACAGGCTTGGTGATGTCAGTCTGACACCATATTTGCATATGTGGTCCCTATTTCGATTATCTGACTGGTTGTGTGTTTTTAGGAATATTTGTGTCTCCCCACAGTGTAGTCCGATTAGTTTTAAGCCATCTGCCTTTAACTGCATGATATGTCAGGTCAGCAAGTTAAGGTCACAGAAATATAAAAACAGAGCAGTCGATTCTCGCATCAAAAGTCAAAAAAATGCTTAAGAAGTTCTGTGCTTTTGCCTTAAGCATACTCTCCCCTCATCAGCGTGGACAAGCCCACAGCACTTAACGGAAAGCAAATCTGTCCCATTAAGCATAGAATGGTTACCTATTAGGCAGTGTTCTGGTCAGGTAGTTCCACTGGGGACCCCTGACTTACTGTATGAAGTGTAAGTACGTGAGGCCCGTATTGGTGCAAAGCGGAGCGTTTCACAATCCTCCCGGAAACATGCAATACATACAGTGTCCGCCTCTACGAGGAAGGCGTCCCTGTCTGACCCAGTCTGGGTGGAGCGCAAGGACATGCACTGCAGCTTAGGATGGCGAGGACACACTGCTTCCTTTGAACCTATTCTTTGTTCATTTTAATGGAGAGAATTATTTTTAATTTACCACTTGTTTAGCTTAATTGATTCACCTACTAGGCATGTTGACAAGGCAGGTTTCACTTGAATCCTGCCTAATGGTAATATACCGGAAACATTTCTATAAGCTGTTGTGTTATTTAATTGTTATATGATAATATGTATTATGCACATTCCTTTTGGATTGTAACATTTATTCTGAATATACAATAAATGCAAACAGTTTTGTTACATGTTTGGCTCCCTGAAATCTGCAATAATGCATTTGGCCATGTAGAGGCACAGGGGCTACGACCCTGTGTCTGTGATCAGGAGGTCACCAGGTCAAGCGCCGCCTTTGTACAGCTGCTGGTTCTTGAGCCAGGCCCTTCCCCCCCCCCCAACTCCCTGGGTGCAGCTGTGGTTTGCCTCCTTTCACTGCCAAGCTTACTCTCACCTGTGGAGAACATGGGGGGCACAAAGAGAATTCCCTTAAGTGCATGCAAACCCCAGATATAAGTTGATAGGCAAACGTGCTTAAGTGGGAAGAACGGCACTGCTGCATGCTTTTTTAACTTTTTCTTTTTTAACTTATAAACATGGGAGAATCAACCCCAAAGTGCGCTAACTTACAAGGATACAGAACCACTTCAACACTCTTTATACACTCCCACCTTGTATATACGTATGTACACAGAAACACTCAACATTTACTGGCCCATATTGCTTGTGTTCTTACTTTGTATGTGTGTGTCGATTAATATGCAGAGCTATGCTAGTGTTGTGTTGACTCTCCTTCATGGGACACACCTGATTTCATTGTACATTCGTGCAATGACATTAAAAAGGCATTCTATTCTATTCTATTCTATTCTATTTCTCCCCCACCAAATTCTTTGGTTACTTACTGACACTCAAATGGTCTCAATATATAATTCCATTACTAGAGTTGTATTGTTCGTAAATGATTTGTTCTACCTAAAGTGAACAAAATGATCTTGGTGACTGCACCGATTCCTTATTTTCATTGTTTATTCAATGAAAGAGTCACCTGTCAGCTCATTCCTGACAACTGATATCCTTTCTTTCATCATCAACTGATAATTATGACATTGTAATAAATCATGTGAAGTAACCTATGATGCTTTATTTTATCGGTACCAAAGACAGAATCCAAATGGATGATTGATAATCAGAGAAAATGTCAGAATCCAAACTGGGACAGAACAATAGCAGAATTATAATCCTAAAGTCGAACTTAAACGGGCAAAACCATGTGTAACTCTTTCAAGAGAAATCACAAGTTCAGGGCCCTGCATCACAAAACCGGATTTCTTGTTTAGCTGGATAACTCATCAGATTTAATGTGCCCCAGTTTAAATGGACTTTACCTTCATTCACTGACATTTAGCCAAGGCTACCTTAAGTCTGACAAGCAAGAAATCCAGCTTCATGATACAACTTCATGCTGCAAAGTATCAAAGTGAACAAATCATTACATTATTCAGAAAAAAATGCTATAGTTTATCATCTAAAAATGCATTCAGTAAAAAGGATCATGGTTTACCTGGACTCCCTAAGTTAACATACCTTTAGCTTCAGTCAGATTACCGTAACATTGACATTGCACCAGTAATGGCTAAATCAAAAGCACTATTATTATTTTAAACGTAGAAAGTCTACTTCAATCAAGCTAGGTGCTGTGTTTCTGCTGCAAGAGACCAGGGGAAGGCGATGGCACTAATAACTGGGAATTCATACACATTATTCTTTGAGGTATTTCTTTTTCTTTACTGTATACTTAGGCAAAGTCTGTACTGAAAAATATATATGACAAGCAGAAATACAGGTCTTACGTGGCTATTAACGATGTCTCTATCATGAATGTGCTTTAAGTAAGCTATGAGAGGAAAGAACTCTTGCACGTTGTTTTTCTGTTGTGTGTGTATATTACATAACACACCAGAACATAAAACTGACAAATGCCATATGAAACTTCAACTTATGAACTTTCAGACATATGAACGAAGAGGACTGTAAGTCCAAATTGTGTTCCTTGGGCTCCCGTTTCCTGTCTGCAACATTTTTTTTTTTTCTGCGCGCCAGGTCCATCTAGTACGACTTCTGGCCGCTACTCCCGCCGCGCAGCAGCGTAGCGTGCGTACTCCCAGCATCCTAGTTCTTTGTACTTGCCTATACCCTTAAGATGATGTTGAATAACGACTTACGAACATTTCAAATTACGAACGGCCGTTCAGAACGTATCTCTTCCCTAAGTAGAGGAGCGTCTGTATTTAAAATGTAAGTAAACTTATGCTTGTTTTTTTTTGTGATACAACAGTCAAAATAGTCAAGTTTTCAGTAAATGTGTTAGTAGGTAAGAAAGACATTTAGTAATCTTGTATGACTTCATTGGGTGTTAAGGTGCATGCTTCAGGATTTCCTGATGTGTACATTGTTAATAAATGCATTAACTCATGGTTACTTTGGCATTAGTTCATTTATTAATATATGCTTATTTGTTGACCAGTATTGTAAAGTGTTACCAAAAAATTCTGGTCGTCTGCTTAAACCATGGTATGAAAGGCATTATGGGACAGCTAAAAGCACTTTACATTTTTTTTTACATTTACCGCTACCTCTTCACAAGTAATATGAGGGAGTCTCTTACTCACAGAGCACTTTAGTGGTCTTGAAAATTTCACTTTCCCATGTGCAAATGGTGTGAACTGAAGAAATTACAATACATTGGTCTGTGAATCAAAATTGCTTCCCTTCTCCGAGCATGAAGTTAAAGCTTTAAAAAATGAAGGCCTTAAAAAGGTAAAGAAAGTAGTTCAACTATGTAAAAGTACTGTATGTTTTATGAAGCAGGGAGTACCATGAGGAAATCAACAGGTGCTTTACTGATCACAACAAAGCCTTCGATTGCATTGCTCTTATAAAATTATGGAATTTTCTCGGGAAATTAGCTTTAACTGAGAATCTCATTGTACACATGATTTCAGATTGGTTAGATGCGTTACACAAGAATGGATTCTATCACTATATCTATTAATTATTGTATAAAAACGTAGAATGACAGACGCTGAATAAGACAGCTGAGGATAACCTCTGAATATTAATAGAGGAGAATCAGAAAGATCTGAAGAAACATAAGGAAAATTAAAGAACATTGTGAAATGTTATCTCCCTGGCTAAAAGGTGTGGCCACAGTATCGCACCTTATCTGCACTAAGCCCTTGCCGTTTAGGCCTCTGAAGCTCACTGCCCCGCAAGTTTTGCTTTATTACAAAGTTTTGAGCGAATAAATTTATTACCGTACAACTCATAGCATTCTCTCGTTTCACGCCAGCGTCTGGATTTGTGGGCATGTTTTCATTAGGCAAGAACACAAATAACCAAAAGACTACATATAATTAAATTTAAAATGAATTCATGTACTTTAAAGAGGACACATTTTACGGTTTACATGAGCATGGTTTAGTACTCTGTGGGAGGATTAAATTAAACTGTATGTGATTTAATACAACATACGTACAAAAAACTGTGACCTTTGTGGTTCCTCTATACCATTAGTGTGTATGTTACAGTTCTTACTGTTATGTAAAGGAAAATGGGTTATAGTACAAATTAGAAATAAATAGAATATAAATATTTAGACATATAAAAGATATAAATATTATAAATAACACTTTACAATTCAGGGCATCGCCTAATTGGAAGAGAGAGATTCAGCAAGTTGGCATGTAAGTGTAATGCACAATAAATGAATAAATATAGTTACATGTCACATTTACTGGTGTTCAAATTCACAATTGAGCCATCCAGTTTTTCCAGAAATAATACTGGTCGGTGAGTGTGTGAGGAGTAAGGACTAGATGGGCAGAGCAGGTGACGGGGCTGTCCAGGGAATACAGTGCTTGTTCTGACAGTGCCCCTTTCTAGGGGAATACAGTGCTTGTTCTGACAGTGCCTCTTTCTAGGGGAATACAGTGCTGTGGTTCTGACAGTGCCCCTTTCTAGGGGAATACAGTGCTGGTTCTGACAGTGCCCCTTTCTAGGGGAATACAGTGCTGTGGGTCTGACAGTGCCCCTTTCTAGGGGAATACAGTG
>JABJVO010000039.1:5350588-5364556 GCA_026770805.1 Boulengeromyrus knoepffleri
TGACCACACATCTGTGCGATGTGACCACACATCTGTGCGATGTGACCACACATCTATGCGATGTGTGATGTGTGGTCAAGGCCATCTAATTCATATGCAGAAACCAGCATTCAGCAATGTGACCAATTTGGATTATAGTCTTTAATCAGTTCAATTAAGAAGGCAGGCACTTGACAAGTGGGAGCCTTATATGTAAGTAAAGGGTTGGCATAGTGGCACAGTGGGTATCACAGTCTCTGCCCTGGTGCTACATGCGTGGAGTTTGCATCTCCTCTTTGTGTCGTCGTAGGGTTTCCTCCTCAAAGTTCAAAAACATGCTGATCCCCCACGACCCGGCAGAGGATAAGCTAGTATGGAGAATGGATGGATTTGTAAGCAAATAGACCTTAAGTCATTCATAAAGCCAGTGATGGGAGCTAAAAGCAAGGATCATACTTTCTGCTCCAAGTAGCAATTTTGGCTGCTGAATTTTGAGTAATTAAATACCAATATTTAAAGTGCAATATGTGTGCTCCATGACAGGAGAGCACTACAGCAATCCAACCTGCTGTATACATAAGCAGGCACTTTTTTCTCAGTATCTGGGATTATGAGAAAACCCTCCAGCGTGGAACTGTTCAATAGCACACCTTTGATACAGCATCAACATAAGATTTTAATAAGAGGCTTGAATCTAAAATAACACCAAGATCACATGCCAAGCTATTGCGCTAACAAATGACTTGACTGCTGTGCGGGTCACCAAATTTGAACCATCAACCTCGCTGGAGCACAGCCTGCTAACCTACCAAGCCGGCCACCATCTGATTGATAACCGTAGAACTGAGTGATAAAATAATGGAAATTGGACAAGGACGTGGGGAACATGTATGAACAATAAAAAACAGCTTTTCATTTTAACTTTTGAAAGACTCATGCAGTATTTCAATGCAATTCATCACTCTGACCATTCCTTCCCATAGGAATGGTGAAATGTAATTTGTAGGTGTCAGTATCGCAGCTCACTTGCTGAAGGCATGCATTAAAAACTCTCCTTTCCTACATCAGCCTGTTAAATTCCCCACTCTCTATGGCTCTATTGATGACTATGAATGAAGTCTCCTGAGAGTTAAAGTAAGAACAGGGCATAGCACAGGTAGACGTTACAAATAAATATCATCAAACAAACAAATACTTTGAGCTTTCGGTGATAATTGTTATTTTTTTGTTTGTGTGTTCATTTTTCGGTAAAAACACATTTTGTATTGTATTATATATCTATATAGCTTATATATACAAATATAATATTTATAATCATATATATACAGTATATACATACAATGGCACACAGCTAGCAACCGGGGGTGAGACAGTCTTCCCATGCTGGGCTTACAGTCTAAACTGGGAACAAGCCAAGGGGGAGGGAAAAGCTATACCACATATAGAAGTACTACTGTAGCATTGCATTGTCATAATACAAAGAAATGTGTATTCTCTATTCAGCCCGCACAATGTTTATGAAAGAGTAACAGTAACAGTTACTTTATTAAATTTTAACCAGATACTAGTTTACATTAGTCTCATTTCTGAACTAGCAGAACTGTTTTTGACTGTAACACTGTCTTTCCCTTCTGTACGCATCACTTTCTTTGTCACTGTCTGCATATTTGGCTTAGCAGTTAGAGCATGAGATTAGCTACTAGGCAAGACAGCCATGTCCGACTTTGGTGTGTTTGGATTGTAGCGATTTTAAATACAACAAATAGTGGGTGGCAAATAGTTTTGGGTGGAGAGCCAGTGTGTTTATCAGCTAGAAGAAACTATCTGCATCAAAAGCTTTTTCATGAAAAAATTCTTACTAATGCCTAAGTCTGCTTTGCGTAATTGTTAAGTGTGTCTTTACACTCACATATCATATATATTATATATGTTACAGATTCCGAAAGTATTCTGAAAAAGGTAGACAAACGTATACAATGCTGAACACCTCCTGGACTGTGTATTCAGTATTCAGGCACTAAATACTTAATATCCTGTTCAGCCCTGTGAACAAACTTCTGCCTCCTACCTACCAGGAAATACTAGAGGACAGCCATTCTGAACAGACCGTCACCTTATCACAGCCGCCCTTCTATACACTTTTCCCTACTTCTCTCCATAAATCTTACCCTGCAAAGGTCATCTGTCTGCACCCTTTCCATGCCGGCTACAATATATATAAGGTGTGTTTATTGAGATGTAACAGAGGCATATTTGTGCCAAATCTATTCAAATGTAAAACAAAAGCATTTGTGACTTAACTTCACTTTCTTTTATTACTTACAAGACAGGAATGCCTGTTTTCAAATTCAGTCTAGCTGAAAGCAGATATAGAGCGTGGCTTACACAAGCCCACGGGTGTCATCGCCACCGGGACAAAGGACTCAGGGGGCAGGCATGGTGGAGAAACAAAAGGAGTTATATTGAACTCAAAGAACAAAGACTAGAAATAAACGGGGTCAAGGGGGATCAAATTGGAAGGACTGGGCACCAGCAATAAGATAGTATGACATCACTGACCAGACGAGCGAGGACAAGACAAAGAGATGCTTAAATACATGAACTAACAAGAACTAACAAGCATCAGGCGTGACCCATTAGGCCACATAAGGGAGGAGACAGGAGGGCCAGGCAGACGCAGTGGGCAGGATGCAACAGCAGGAAGAGCTGCATAAACAGCTGTAGATGATGTAACTGTTTTCTAACATCTGAACTCCTCAAAAGACAAACGGCATGATTTAAACAATTTACTAACTAATTCACATAAATGAAAACTGTATAAAAATCCATAAACTAATAACTATATTTAGAGTATTCATCCCACATGCTAAGGGCAAGAATTGTATTTGTGCAGATAATGATTTCTTTTCTTGATTAGGCAATTCATCAAGATCAAAGAGCTTGACTTTTCTGGTAATGGAGCCTTATTTTGGCCTGTGTACAAGACCGCATGCATTCAAGGAACTGACAGTCAGAATGCAGTCTCTTACAAATCAGCTCTGAAACACAACTTTTTCCAGTATTATATTTTTACACAGTGGTTAATTTAAAAACATATTGTCAAGGAAAGATGACTATATTATGTACAAATAAATGATTGATAAATGCAATAAATGGCTAAAATGAATAACTAAATTGCATGATCAGATAAAATGATCAGTGATCCAGAAATCTGGACAGTTTCGAGAAAAAAAAAAGAAAATTACATTCTGTGAAATTCCAAATTCAAACTATTAGCTGCAAAAATCTATTTTAATGACAGGTGTGAAAGTAAGATAAATATCTTTATTAAAATAAGAATAGAAACATAATTATTTGTAGAAAGTGATATTTTTTTTGTATCCATAGCACATGCAAAAGAGTTATAAAGATAAAAATTCATTTTATACGCTTACAGTCTATTGAAAATTTCATATTATTATTATTATTACTATTATTATAAAATAAAAGATTTAAAAGAAATCTACACAAGGAGAGGGTACTAAGTGAAATATACAGTTATCTAGTGGCTTCTCTTCAAAGAACAAAAGGTAGCAATAAAAAGCAGAAATGCAGGACTCACTTCTAAGCAAACAAACAAAGAAACAAACAAGCAAACAAACAAACAAATAAATAAATAAGAGGCCCTTCAATAAATGGGCCAGTGCTATTCTGGACTGTCTCATGCAAAAAGCAATTCAGCTAAATATTTCATAGCAGGCTAGCAGTGATGTACAAAATGCTTCTTCTCCCCTGACGGTAACATTCTCCACTTTTGTTATTCTCATACACTTATCTAACTTTTCTGCAATGACCGCAGTTACAAAAAGCAGGTTTCAGTACTTGTAAGTTTTATTTATTGATGCAAGTTTTGTAGGTAAATCAAAACTAAGCCACCTGTCTTTATTCTTTAATTATTATCCCTAGCTAGACTATATAATTCACCAGGTCTCCTTGCATCAAGGTATTCAGGATTTACAACAACGTATATGTGCAATGAAAGTTAAGTCTTCAGCTTTTTTAAGATGGTGAAAGTTATTGCTTGACTAAGGGTGTTAAATGTAATTAAAATAAAATTAAATTCAAGTTAAGGAAAATTGGAAGTAGGTGTGTATTAAGCTACTGTATAACCTGGATGGAGGTGAGTATTAAGCTACTGTATAACCTGGATGGAGGTGAGTATTAAGCTACTGTATAACCTGGATGGAGGTGAGTATTAAGCTACTGTAAAAGCTGCTGTCAATGAGAATTGGAGGGGGTGAGGACATTTTCTTTGTTAGTTGGTGAGACAATTATTACTGTAAATATTGTTATGGGTTTCCACTCTAAAATAAATCGATTATTTTTACTCTGCTATAGAAGAATCCCTGTCATTATTTATTCATATTAATTAACTATTATTTATTTTTTATTGACATCACCTGATTCAGAGGTCAGCTAAGAATTCCTTGAGCATGTCCTTTATCATTTTGTTGACAATGTTTCAGTACAAAAAGCAAATAACAGGAGTTACTGACAAACTGGGATAGTAGTAGTCCACAGAAAGATTCACTGAAGTCTCATCAATCTTTAAATGTTTTGCCAGAGAAAATAATGATTTTCAGGTGGACAGAATTATTTATTGTTTTCAAACATCAGAAAAACCTATAAAAGCATGACTTTAGATGCAATGCTGTTAGAATATATGTACTCAAGAGACTGCATTATTTACGCATTTGAAATTTTAATAACACAATTTTTAAGAAGACAGGATGCATTTTGGGAGGGTTTGTACCGTCCACTGACCTGGAAACATGCTGTCCACCTAACTAAGGATATTTTACAGATGAGATTAGCATTAAAGTGTGGTTTATTTTACAAAATGTGTTTTTTACTGCTGAGGTTGATTAAAAAGCAAAAAACAAATTATCTTTAGCAGTTTCAGTATACAATATTAAAAGTTAAAGAAAAGTTAGGGTAAGCATCCTCAAAATATAAAAGAAATATAAATAAAAATGCTGACATGAATACTAAGAAACTTTTCTATAGTAATATTATAAGATTATCACTATTTGTTAGATTTTAATTAAGCTGCCTCCAGATCTGTGACAGAGCTTACCTGGAACTCATTTCCTGTGCTGAACAATAACACCACTTCCATTCTTCCATTCAGTGTGAGGTATTGTGAGCTTTTGACTTGTCAATGTGTGAATAAAGACTCATTCAAGTAGCACCATGGAAACCTGGTAGTTGTCATTGGCACACGGTTCATGGTGCTATTGTTCATATTGTAATAATAATAATAATAATAATAATAATGCAAAGACTGTCTGGTGCTACAGAGTCCTGAAACAGTAAATGTTGCGTACTTGGATCTCTAGAAAAGTTGTCAACTTGTGTTGACATCATGAACAGTTCCTTAAAAGAAGAAAGAGAAAGACTTTGAACACCTGCGTCATCTGCAGGCAGCTTCTGATGACACCTTTCACTTCACCACATGTGGTCTGGCATTCGATTTGACAGAGGTGACCTATCTGCAAGAGCCCCTTGTTCCTTCCCTTACTGTGCTGTCTGGCAACAAAGCTTGACAGCTATCAATATGAATTCTAGCAGAGACACTGTAACACTATATGTGAAGAATTAATCAATTTGTCTGTGTAAATTAATTTTATTTTACGATTAAAAGCCGCTATCTTACGCATTGAACCACAGTGCTGATTGATTCATGGGAGTCTCTTTCAACAACATATACATTAATTTTCCTTTTGAAGCCAGGGGCATTTTAGGTCATGTGCACAGCTCATTATGCTTGGCATGGTGCGAGTAGAGCATACAATTCATGAGCGCGCATGCATTCAAGTTGCACAGCACAATGCAACAGTCAAGAACAACAGAGCTATTCTAAGCCCCTTAATTGATATAAAATCACTGCTTGCCTGTCAGGAACTAGCTTTCAGAGGGAATGATGAGGGCAGCACTGCCAATAAAGGAAATTACCGGGAATTTATTGATGTACTGACAAAGTATGATGATATGTTGGCCACTGACATTCAGTCATCTTCTCTGTTCTCTGGCATGTCCTATTCCATAGAGAATGATTTATCCGCTACTACTGCAGCTACTGTCCTTGTTGAGATCAAAGGTGAGGTGAAAGCAGTTCACTTTTCATGGCAGGTAGATGAGACAACAGATATTTCTTGTCATGCACAGATGTCTGTCAAACTTAGGTATGTAGATATTGCTGGCTTAATGCAAGAGAGATTTGTTGAGTTTTTTGATATTTTAGGAAGGAAGGATGTCCAGTCAGTATTTGATGTTTTGTACAGAGATGCAGAACTATGATTATGGACAAAAAATGTATTGGTCAAACCTATGGTGAGGCTCCCGTCATGCTATCCTCGCTGAATGGATTACGCTGAAGGTGAAGGAGCCTGCAGAAAATGTACTGCGTATGCATTTCTACGCACTAAGATTAAATCTCAGGTAGAAAAGTGTTTTTCGCTACACTCTCTGGGTTTTCCATATATTTCATCAAACTGGCTAAAAGAATGAGCTTCCTAGAGTCATTAGGATGCTAACAGGTGCCAAAAAATGCTCCCAGACATTGGTATGTCACGGGCAGTCAAGACAGTAGCTAGTCGCTATGACTGTCTAATGGACACTTTTTAAGGAATCCTGGATGACGGATATTCGAAGAAGACACCATCGATGGTGCTAGAGGTTTCCTTAGGACCCGGGAAGATTTTGATTATGTGTTGATTTGTGTTTATTTCTTTAATTCAGGGAGACTGAGGATCTTCCTGAGATTCAAGTCCTGTACTCTGTTTGTGACCCACAGGGGAGCAGAGGAAAGCTCTGACTTCTTAATCTTTTTTAGTGAATTGGTACTAAACGTAAAACAAATTAAATAATAACTCATCACATAATGGGCCAAAACCGTACAAGCAGTCCTGCTCTGCACTCCATTGAGAGGAAAATGTTCAAATCGCATGAGACGGAGCCATGCTGGCATAACAAGGTAATGGGCCATTTCTTACAAAAAAGTAATGTCAGCAGAATTTACATACAAGTAACTGATTGAATAAAACAAAAATCAATGTAACCTTATTTGGTTATACTGCCAACGATCAATATTGAGCACCCCCCCATTTCAAACATCACCATCTGCTGCTGGGGAGGGTTAAGTGGTAGGCAGATCTATTTCATTGTTCTGTTCAAAGGTTGTTCTGAGGAACTCAGTGAATTCAAGTATGGTATGCCACCTTTACAAGTCAATTCCACAGTCAACTGTAAGTGGTATCATTGGAAAGTGGAAGCCTTTATAGGAACTACAGCAACTCAGCCATGAAGTGCCAGACCATGTAAAGTAACAGAGCTGGGTCACTGAATGCTGAGGCGCATAGTGTGTAAAAGTCACCAACGCTCTGTTGACTCAGTAACTGCAGAGGTACAAACCCCCTCTGGCATTAACCCCAGCCAGAGAACTGGGTGCTGGGAGCTTCATGGAATGGGCTTCCATGGCCGAGCAGCTGCACGCAAGCCTGACATCACCAAGTGCAATACCGAGTGCCGGATGGAGTGGTCTACAGCAGGTGGTGGAAGGAGAAGTGGAACCATGTTCTGTGGAGTGACGAATGATGCTTCTCTGTCTGGCAGTCTGATGGATCAGTCTGGGTTTGGTGGATGCCAGGGGAATGTTACCAGTCTGACTACATTGTGCCAGCTGTAAGGTTTGGTGCAGGAGGGATAATGGTATGGGGTTTCTTGTCAGGGGTTGGCTAGGCCCATATCATCATGCATATCACATGACCTGACCACCTGACCAAAACACAGAAGAAATGATTTTAGAGGAATTTGACCAAAGAGTGAATTAAAAACGTCCAATGAGTGTTTAGCATATATCTTGGACCTCCTTCAAAACAGCTGGATAAGATGTTAATCTAACCCTAACCCTAACCCTAACCCTCATGAAACTGGCCTACAGGAGACAGTGGGGTCAGCCAGTCCCTGGAGTAATTGGGGTTAAGGGCCTTGCTGAAGAACCCAATGGTGAGATCACTCTGCCAACCACCAGATTTGAACCGGCAACCCACAGAGCTGCCCCTCCCCTCAATAAATAATTATTATAAAAAAAAATATATTTTTTTGCTCAGTGCATAATTGCAAACGTCATTTTATAGTTTTTATAGTTTTGAGTAGTAAACTATATAGAGTAGTATAGTTTTATATATATATATATATATATATATATATATATATATATATATGTGTTTTATATGTCTCTTTATTTTAAGAAGCTGCTTTTAGTGCTGATCCTCCCTAATAGCGGCTGGTAAAAATCTCATCACAACCACAGTTACAGTATAAAGGCGTTAAAGTCACAGAAATAGAGCTGCTCTCCTTCTCTTGAGAGTTTAGATGATTGATCTGAAACAAAATACAGCTCTGTACTTATTTCTAAAGATGTTTTAATTTTACACAATTATATTAAACACTTCAAATGCAGGTGTGTTGCATCTTATAAGACATATCGCTGTTGTCCTGGAAGAAATTCAATTATAAGATAAACAAGGACGCGAGAAGTGGGTCTCAGAGTAACTGTGGCTTCAAGGGAAATTCCCAGGTTCCTTTCAAGGTACCACACCTTATTTATTAGAACAAAATGAAGGTCTCATTATGTAGCAGCAAAATTAATGATTGTACTTCCAGGGGGACGGAAATTTATCCGAACAGCTGGATAACTGGTTCAAGTTTGATATATGAAGAGGTTCCCTGCACAGTTCAAGAAAAGACTTAACAAGATTCATTAACAAATAAAGCGTTATTAACAATAATAAAGAGCACATCCATGAGAAATTCTTTCTCAGTTTTGTTTTCCCTAATATTGACTAGATCGACTAGATTAATGTACCCTGCAAGAAAAAAAAATTGTTTCAGTTACAAAACAATCTCTGTGACCCTGTAACTAAAGCTCAGCACAGTGCACACACTCATACAATATGTGAAATTCATAGGCACCAATTTACCACAGCTGCGTCTTTTGGTTAACTATGGTAGGAAGCGCGAGAAAGGCCATGTAGACAGGAGTAACATGCAAACTCTGGATTTTGCCAAGTAGAGCAGCATTTAGAGACAAGTCAAACGTGACAGCAATGATCTGCTCTGGGTTATCTTCAAGAAAGGAGGTCATGCAGAAATGGTTTTGCTCAAAAAAGAAGAAAAGGCTCACCCAGGCTTCAGTCGAGATGCAGGGCAGCATGCTAAAGAATGCCTGAATTGCTTTTTCGTGTCACGGATATATGTACGTATTTTACCTGTTTTCCCGCTTCACTAAATTTCAAATAATCGTAATAAACAAATTTACACCTGGTTGATTCCACATAAATTACAAATTTTCAGCAAAAACCCAAAATGGATTTCACAATTGATATAATGTAACCAAAGCTATCAATGCCCTGAGCCTTATTGGCCAGAATACTGAGCGAATCCTGCACAAAGAGTTCCTGGATTAGCACATTTGATAGTTGTGTTGTGATTAATCAGACACTCTTTTTGGCCATTCTGCCCAAGGCGAATGCTTCGGCTTCAGCTGACAGACTTTCCAGCACTGACCTGGATGATGCCGCTCGATGTTTTCTTTCCTGCGGCCAAAAGCACTGTGGACCAAGAACATCCTCGCCGTGCATTGAGAGGCTTCGAGTATTCAGCCTTCTCTCTTTATAAAGGAGCTTTGTTTTGTTCCATTACAAAAGGCTAAATAAAGGAGCTGAAATTGAACAAGTCTGCTTAAAATTAAATTACTTCCACATAAATCCTCCTTTCTGTTACTGTCAGCTAACTATGTGCAAAGAATTGTCTGTCTCTGAATAAGATATTTTGAGATCAACAGGACTGGATTCTTAATACTACCTTTATGGGTACATTTATTCCTGACCAAGAAAGTGCATTGTGCTTCTTTTATGAGTCAGTCTGGGCTGCATGTTCTTTAACATCATAATGCTTCATTTCATTCCTTCCTTTTCCCCAGCTGCTATTACTGTAGGTCCAGAAGTCATTTGTGATGGACCTTCATAGCAAAGGAAGCTTTGCTAATACAAATGTGTGGAAAGCGAAAATGAATGGTTTCATCTGAAGAAGAATTTCTTTAGCTGTATTGTAGTATAAATTGATAAAATAGATTATTAATTTTTTCAATGCATTTGACACAGCAATCATTATGGCACAGAATATTTAAGGATAATATATACAGGTATCAATGATACCAACCATCAAATGTAAGGATTAGAGATGGAACCGATGCGATACCTACTATCGCATCGGCTGATACTGGCAAAATATGCCGGATCGGATATCGGGGCAGTGGCATAGTAAGAAGCCGGAAATGCTGGTAGCCTTAGCACAAAATACCGTAAACAAATATGGTAGTCATATGACGGCTAGTTGTTCAGCAATGCATGAACAGCACAAAAATGTAAATAACAGGCATGTTTCTATATTTCAAATGATTATATTAAGTGATCATCTTATACCCATACATGTAGCTTCTAGATGTCGTGTCTTCATGGGGTCCGCACTTTTTGGGGGCCCCGATGGCTGTCTTCACCTGCCTTTTGGTTATTCTGCCCCAACAGCCTTTCTGTATTCAGAGATCATTTCACTTAATTAATTCACTTGAACAGTTTAATTATTTGATGAGGTATCGATTAGCTGAATATAGCATGTTTGTGGTTGAGTCATCAAATACACGGGCAAATTGAATGTGTTCTGTAAATACTATGGATGGAGGTGTTAAAATGGTTTAACACCACAGATCTTCAAGTTTGTATCACTGAAACGTTATTTTTGTTTGCTGCATGGTATTATACATATAGTTGTATAAAGTTGCCATATTGTCGACAAGCCAAAGGTGAAACCACCAGAGGGCTCTACGGCTCAACCAGAAGCAGAAGTCTTCTGGCACATTCCAGCAGAATGTGTTCAGTCCTCAGAGCAATTCTCCGGAGTTCTTGAAACCCTGGGAGACTTTGAATGGATTAACAAGTAGGATTAATGTTTCTTGTTTTTCAATTTAAACATGATCATCTTGATTCAAATAGAGTCCAGTATTGGACTGCATAAGCTAGCCCAGTATTGGACAGAAGACCTGATCTATTATTTCAGTCCAGCACTTTTAATAAATGGAATGAATAATTTGGTTGTAGATAAAAATGCTCCAAATTGGTATCTTTTCCTAATATCTCTCCTGGTATAATCACTACATTTGCAATATGTCTCTTACAGTGACACAGCACTGTATAATATAAAGAAATTTAGTATTGTAAAATTATAGTATGCACATGAACATAATCATCAATAGATTTCAGAGAATAGATTGATTGTTTATGAGAGAGAAGATCCAGGGAAGACCGTCAGAGCCAAAAACATTTATCAAGTTGTAAGCTTTAATGAAGGACATTCTGAGCAAGCCTGTAGCTTTTGTAAAGCGTCTGGCTGAAAGCTTCATCCTCATGAAGAATAAAATACACGGCAGCTGCATTGGCGGTAATCAAAATTGTGGTTTAATAGTTGAGTAATCAAGCGTCTGGCATATACAGTATACAATACATGTAATAGCTAAATGACGTATGCCTAGCACATGTTAAGTCTGTAGTGCCAGTGTTAATGGAACGGTTAAAACAGAGTGTTACATGTAAAATGTATAACCCCTTTGTTTACCTTGTTCACTTCAAGACATCGTTACAATTTTCAGAGATGTTTCAGTTGCTAATACGGAGGAATACCATTGCTAATACCGAGGGGGGAAAAGCATTTCATTCATTATTGTCATATTAAATATTAAAAAGTCACAGTAAAACAGAATGGCTACTACATAGCAGTGCAAAGAAACCTAAATCATGGACAATGAGCTTTAATATATCGTCATTTATTAGTTACTTATTTTTTATATAAATTCCATATGAAAGTGATGACTAGCTTTAATATGTCTCACTGAATGTTCAGAAAAACTACATTTAAACAGTAATAAACAACTTACAAATCAAAATAAACAGTAACAAAGACTGTCAGAGAAAACAACGTTTTTCTGCATTTTTCAATATTTTTGTTTGTTGTAATTTAGAGCCATGATTTTAAGTTTTTTTTTTAAAAGTTGTCTTGGACAGGATAATTTAACAGTAATTGGCAGAATAATTTATCTGGTGGTTTCTATAATAAAACAGGAACCCAATCAGGAAGACATTTCAAAAGATTGATAAATTTGCATATTTATTTTCTATTGTGTTTTACTTTGCCACACTGCTGCCTTGTGTCTTCATTTATTTTGTATTATTTTTTAATGATTGTCGTCCCTCTAAAGTAGGGATTTTTCACTCATTGATCTTCTTTGATTAACATGACTTGAATCTATGTAGGATTTGTCTCTTTTCTTTTTTCACTCTATATTTCAGCTTTTAATTGGGTCTTCACTTGCCATTTTTAATTAATGTGCTTGGGCAGGGTAGTTATTACAGATGCCTTTAACTGTAATACAGCTACTTGCCACTGTCTAATGTGGAAGACGTGACCAATTTTCAAAACGTTAATGTTCAGCTCAAAGGGTGCACTTCAGTGAAGGATGATAAAGTGAGCCCAGTTTTATAATAAAAAACGAGTGAGTGAACTAAGATAGGCTGCTAGCGTAAGTAAATACTGTAGGCCAATCAACCATTTTCTGGAAGTAAGTTTTCAGCATCACAGTTAATCTAGATTTTTCCCAGTCAGAAAAAAATGCTAATTTCAGTTTCAGTTTACTTAACATTATTTATTAATTGCAATGTCATACAAACATATAATAAAATAAATGCTTTTTAAGAAAAAGATTCTTGACGTAAGCTTGGAAAATGATTTGATCACATAGTTGTTTTGTTTAGTGATCTTCAACTCCATATACAGTTCATGTGTTTTTGCATTACTGATTTTTGGCTACTGATTTGCAGAAAAATTAATCAAATCAGGGCAACAAATTTGAACATACCTAAAAGGTAAGGTAGTGTCAGTTGCTCTACACACGTGCAAAAGATGATTAAATGATTTTAAATGACATATAAAGGATCTTCATGTTGGTGCAAAATTATAATGTCTCTCAAAGAATGCCAGCATAGCCATTTCCACACCTGGAAGTCCTAAAGTCACCCTAGTATTTGAGGCAACCATCTAATACATCCATGGATTTTCTTCACTCAAGGTTATATGGCTAATCAATACCTCATTGACATCAGTCATTAAGTGCAAAAAGGCCACGCCCAAGAAATTCATTGGTCTGTAGCAGTGGAACCATCTGCGTGACCAAAGTCCTATGAACAACTTTTGTCTGCATGCTCTCAAGATGATGTAGTTCAAACTTTGTGTGAATTGGTTGAACGGTTTAGAACGAGTTTGAAAAAGTAACATTTTCACATTATGCAAATCAGCAAAAACTCAAAGCAATAGTAATACATTTAATTTATAAAGCACGTTTCATTAGAACAAAATCTCAAAGTGCTGACGTTAATTAAAAATGATATAATACATAAGGTAGTTGTTAAGAAAAAAAAATCATCATTAGAAGGTCTTAGCAAAAAGGTTTTTAAGACCAGAATTAAAAATGGGCAGAGACTGAGGAGTCCATAAGTGATCTGGAAGGGAATTCCACAAGTGGGCTGCAGCAGAGCAAAATGCTCTGTCCCCTTATAGTGGAGCTTAGTCTAGGAAACACGAAGGTGCCAACTGTTGTAGGCCCTATGGTTTTGATTGCAAGTTTGGTTAGTGAGAAGTTCTTTGAGGTATGGGGCTGTCCCATGGATGAACTGGGGGGTCAAATGATGACTTACACCCTCACGCCACGGAGGCAACATGGTCCCAAATGATGACTTACACCCTCACGCCAGGGAGGCAACAAGGTCCCAAATGATGACTTACACCCTCACGCCAGGGAGGCAACAAGGTCCCAAATGATGACTTACACCCTCACGCCAG
>JABJVO010000039.1:5364656-5382974 GCA_026770805.1 Boulengeromyrus knoepffleri
GCCTCAACCGCTTTCTCTTCCACTGGAACCAGTCTTTCCTGCAGCGTATTACCATTTTTCTTAGTTCCTTATGAGGATTTTATAAGACATTAATGCAAGTTGTGAGCTCTGAAGGCATGTGAGCAAAACTGCAAACATTTTCACACAACAGTACATCAGTGTATGTACATAAGTTACCAGTGGTAATGGACTTTTTGCAAAACACTAGACAGAGTGATCATTTGATAATACCAACATCATATTAAAGCCTCAGGTCAAGCTAACCACAATAAAATGGCTTCAGCTGTTAAGGCTCTCTCTCAAAAAACTTACCCAAATTGGCCTAGTCTTGCATTTAACATTTGTTGCATATCTGTCAATTCAACATATGCCACAACATATAAAGGAGTAGATGGTGCAGTCTGATGTTTAATGTAAAATAGACCAAGAAAATAACAGAGGATCATCACAGAGTCCAGTGCTGTATCACACAAATTTCTTTATGTGGATGAAGCTGGGTTCATCTGTCCAGGACCAGGAACCATGGAAGGAATGTAACCAGCCATTGAGCAATAGTACAGATACCAATGCAAAGAAATTCAAACATTATTCTTTGTGCAGCAATATCAGACAATGGTCCTGTAGCAAACAGTCTACAATACTTTGGCAAACTTTCTGCATTCTTTGATGAGCTTTACATACTTCTGCTGGTTGCTGAAGGGAGACTGGGTGCTGGGGTCAATGTCGTACATTGTGTCCCATTCCATCACTCGTCTTCAGTGATGAAGTGGTTTAGAGCTCAACCAAGCATGTCCATTGAATTCCTTGCTCCATATTTGCTGTTTCTCACTCCTATTGAGAAGTATTTTTTCTGCCAAGCGATGGGAGGTTTACGACCAGCATCCTTATGCCGCTGTTGGATTCCATGACGAGGCTTTTACGCCAGTCACAGTATCTGACTGCCAGGAGTGGATCAGGCATGCCTGAAGGTATCTGTCACGTTGAATTGCTAAGGAGAATATTCTATGTGATGTTTACGAAAACACGTGGCACAATATCCAGGACAGGATTGATCAGGCAGAGTAATAGATTGTGATTCTGATTTTCAAGCAAAGGGCATTTTACCTTAACTGTATTATGTATTTGTAAATGTTTGATTTTTTGCTCATGATCAGGTTTACGTTTGATTGTACTAGTATAATGCCTAATACAGTAAAATTTCATTTAATTCAATATGCATCTTTTCTTTTTTGCATTTCAGTTTGTACTATGTGCTTAATCAGTGATGTTTATGGTAGATTACAATAAATAAATGCAGGAAATTGAAGTAATAAATTTAAGAAACAGGAGTAGAAACCTATCAGGGTCTTTTTCTGCCTCATTAAAGTATGTGGATAGTGATTTGTTTGTGAATATCCAGTGAATGCTTGGATGTGTTACAGTGTTGTAATGCTTTGTGTAACTGTCTGAGTGGATCATGCAGTTTTGCAGCATGTTTTTGTTGTTCTGATTGGAGTATTGAGTTTTACAGTGAAAACAAAGACTTTTTCAAATCACATTATTGTTTTGCGGGTTTCGTTGATTGTGAAGAGAATGTGATTACAGTTGCCACCACTGTGGTAAAGCAATAAATAAAAACTGTAAGACATATGATGAGATGATCTGTATTGTATGGGCTGATTGTTGGTATGTGACAGAGGACACCATCATTGGAGACGGCGGCACACGTGGTAATGACCTGACACTGTAACACTGGCCCTCTGCCCCGTGATGTTCCATCCACATCTCCTTACTTTAGAGAGGTGGAAGTCGGCGTGATCCACATAAATGAATATGTTAAAAGCCCCTTCAGCTTCAAGGTCCATTAATCTCTAAGAAAAAAGCAAATTCATAAAGCAAATTATTCCAGTTGTGTGTAATTATATGGTATGACAAGGCATTACAATAGCAAATCCTTAATTGTGCATACTGGAGTCTTGCCTTCTTTGTGACGTGAGGGCTTCTTTGGAAAGGAGCTCTGTACAGCTGTTTCATTCCCACGTGGTTTCGTCTGAGGACTCAATCGATAGGAGCTAAACTGACACTGTTGATGTTTGTTCCCTGATCTGCAATTACTGCTGCCAGGATTTCCATGTAGTCTGATCGCACTCTTAGCCATGAGCACATCTACAACGGCAGCCTCCCGTTCAGCATCTTTTCTGTACCACCAGTATGTGGTAGCCTGTGGATTTTATAAAGTAAATGTAAAAAATCATATCAGAACTGGCATTATGATATTCACATAGATGGAACTGATGAAACATCTGCAAAAGACACAGTTCGTTCTGCCAACAGGGAAATGCAGTAAAGCTGAAATCACAGTGGTATACAGTTACCTATTGTCATTCCAGACAAGTCTGACAATAGATGCCACAGTGCTCCAAGTCAGAATGGGCCGGACCCTTTGTCCAGCCTCTCTGAAGTACAGGCCATGATTGATGACATGGTCAATAATTGTTCCCCGAATTTCATTGGAAACTTGAACTTTGTTTTTTTCTTCTCTTGCTGCAACTCCACCACACATGCAACACTCTTCCTCGGGTTCCTCTGCCATGACAAACAAAGCGACAAAGAGGTGGCATCTTTTATAGTTGGATAACCACTGATTGCTGATTGAAGAGCTGTGCAAAGGAGTTTAACAAAGATCCATTGGCTATTCACAATTATGCAAGTGATTTCTGTCAGCTGTCAATAGATGTTCCCTTTGATTTAACACAGTTAAATCGCACGGAGTTCACAGTCTTTCTATGAGATCTGTGTTAACTGTTTTGAAAAACTGTGTAAAAAAAATGTGTGAAAGCAATGAAGGACTGTTGTTGAGCTTGCAAAAGAAGACTTATGGTGGTGATGAAGATCTAGAGGATGCCAGTTTCATTAAATGTCTCAGCAATTGAGAAGAACTGTAAGCATTTCCTTTAACTGCCTAATAGAATATAAAGAAACATACTTACTGAAGGTACAATAAACACACAAATCAATTTCCATGATTGAACTGTCATTAAATACTCTTTGGTTTTGGTCTTCCTGATATTATTTCTACATTGACTCACAAAATCATGCCTTTTTAGTATAATCTTATATGTTAATCTTATATATTTACAAGATCTTGTTTTGATAGTATCTGGATGCCGTTATTATCCTTTGCTAAAATTAAATGTACTTATTAAAATTGCTCATACCTTGAAATACCTAAGGGCATTAAAACATTTTATTCACATTGATTTAGCATATTTGCAATTATTTGCCAAAGTTTAAAACTAAAGGTCACTAGAACAGCTTCACTTACTGTACCTGTCTGATGCCTGAGTACTTCATGGTTTTGCTTCATCTCAAATCAGAGCCCTGCCTTGTGTCTCAGTTATGTTTCAAACATGTGCTACGTCCCGATCTAGGGTCTCGACCAGGGGTGTCACCCAGGAGTCCTGGGGGGCCGGAGCCCTGTGTAGCTAAATTCTTTCCCAGTTCCACCACAAATGATTCAGCTCAAGAGCTGTGTGGTTATTAGCACAAGGAGTCGAATCAGGTGTGTTAAACGAGGGGAAACCCAAAAATGTGCAGGGCTCCGGCCCCCCAGGACTGGAGTTTGACACCTGTGGTCTAGACACAGTCAGATTTAGAGCAGAAAAGGGAAGATGAAGGGAGAGAGGACAATGGGACTCGAAGAACAATGACAAGTATATTGCAGCCTTTCTTCGAATGTGTTGTTATAATTCAGGGGAGAGACAATAACGCCAATGTGAACTTCGGGAGTGACACAGGCCTAAATAATACACAAAACAGGTGAGCTGAGTGAATCCCTGCTGTCTACGCTGAGGTCAAAAGAAAACTGAATCCAAAAGACAAACGCTAACCTAACTCCATAACTGTCCGAAAAACAGAGACAAAGCAATATACACACTATCTAAATGGCAGCCACTCGATCCCTACAGCATGGGACACTTACACCCTATTTACATCAAGCAAGCAAGCCAAAACTGGGATCAGAAAGAGGTGGGTGTTAGCCACAATATAAATACGCAATATAAATACTGAACAACCAAGCCAAGTCGAAATCCAATAGAAGTAGTCAATAGCCAGAACCGACGTCACAATATGCAGAATATCAAATCACAATTAATGATACAGAAAGTCAACTCAATAGCAGCAAAGAGCTTCCCAACGAGTTTGACATTTATTCTGCCACAAAAGCAAAGAGGGTAAAGAGCAGGAGACAGGAATGATGTGCACACAGACTAGCACACGCTTCAACAATAGAGTACCGCCAATTCAGTCCAAGGAATATCATGTGGAGTTCTGTCTGGGAACCTGGCTTCCTTTCATTTATTAGAAACAGGCAAAGGCTGTCGACACCAGACAATAAGAACTATTCAAAGAAAAAAAAAAGAATTGTTCAAGGTTCTGGCAGGTTCCTATGCCAATATAGAGGACTCCCAATTTAAATGAGTCAAAATGAGTCAAAATCTGTTCCTACCATGTCTGTCATGTCCCCATTTGGCCAGATGGAGTCGCTGGCCATCTCGTCTGCTTCCCGAGTCCCAGTCTTACTGTGTGGTTAATTGATTCATTCTGCACACCTGCCCCTTGTTCTACCTCATCACCTGGTGTGTATATGTATCCACCCTTGCCTTGTTTCTCTGCCGGTCATTGTGGATGTTAGTGTTGGTGCTGTTACTTCCTGTTATTTTCCACTCTTGGTTTGTCAGTGTCAATTCTAGTGTTTTGTGTTGTGGTTTGTCCTATTTCAGTGCCAACTGTAAGAATTATTGCTGGGTTTTTTCTTGTACTTCCTCAGTGCTCGTTCCAGGGATGTCCTATTTTTAACCAATACAAAGTGAAATTTGTTCTGTATTTGTTCAGATTGAATATGGAAGCCTTAATTGCTGATGTTTGAGACTGAAAGCCCTTGCATTCTTATGTTCTACTGGCAATACTTCAAGTGCCTTTTCTGTTTAAGTTTCCAAACATTTTCGAGTTCACAGTACACAGCGTCCAGCTATTGCATGTGAGACTTTACAGTTAAGGTCACCAACATTAAGGTCAAATGCATCTGCCCCCCCCTCCAACAGAACAACTGGCCCCAGGCTGCCCCCCCCCAAGATGAAATGGTCTTGAACCACCAGTGTCCATGATATTACCAAAACGGTACTATGTGCTCTGCTCCACCAATTCAGTCGACCTTTCTGTGCATATGATTGCTTGGAATTGAGTTAATTTGCGTGATGTGACAGACTGATGTGTGCTATCAAGCAATGTTCTTAATCGGTAGTTCATCAACGTTTTTCAGTTTCTTATATAAACTTTATTTGATGATAAATCAGTATATCATTTATATCGGCCAGCCCAATCGCTTTGGTAAATTTTGACGACTGGGGATTTTTCCTGGGTGGTGACTGGGCTTGTAACTCCCTGCCGCATATCCACAGCCCAGTGGAGGGGGCTTCTGGTCTATTGCTGGGCCATGGGCCAGTGCTGAGTGACACTGCATTAGAATATGATGGACAATGGATACCATTTCATTTTCAGATCATGCATTTTTATACATTGTTATTAATAATTGCACTGTGTCTATTCACAACCAGTGACTGTAAGCAAGCAAATGCAATTACTAATAAATACCTTTAAAATACATAATCTGATTAAATGGTGTTTATTGTTCATTATGGTGCAAATATTGCGAGAACTCAAAAGGATTTTTATTCTTCTGTACATTTTTTCCGCCTCCTGTTATGTAATTTTCTTTCCATCCCATGTCTCCTTTGCGACTCCATATCAAATAACAATAAAATCTTCTACTTCATCCATTCCATTGTTAATTATAATCGTAGTTGTATTACAAGCTCAATCATCTGTTGTGCTTCAGCTCTAGGACTAATATACTAATCTTCACCTATAGATTTTTCCGGCACATTCCAGTTCCATTGGTCCTTGCCACAAAGATCCATACCTAGAGGCATAACAGCAGGACAGGCAAGGCAGGCAATTCCCTGGGGCCCCGAGCGGCGAGGGGGCCCCTAAGGGCAGCCAAATGAATAGTACACTTCAAATGTGCAGGAATCCCAGCATCAACACACAACAATGATACATTCAGAAACCTCCCTAAGAGGGTCCCATTTGTAAACATGTTTGTGGTCTTTTTTTAATAAATGTAATTGGCGTGATTTTTATAAACCATGAACAGAATTTACCAATCTGGAAGCAAAAAGCACAAAAAACAAGAGGAGGAAAAGGAAAAAAAAAAGACTCAATTATGTATGCTGGCATTAATATAAACTTTAATATAAGCTAACAATCTAGTAATTAAAATAGCTAGCTTGCTGGTTGGCTTGTTTTGTATCCTTATTTACCTATGTCTTGCTATTGTCATTGCAGTACAGATTAATTATTATTTTAATAATTTAAGTTGACAAGGCACCTGACCTAATTAATAGATGTAACAGTCCAGATCCATCTACCTCATTAGGTAACTGTTAACCAGTGAGTCACTGTAGCCACTGCCAAGAGTAAGAAGGAGTTTGGTTGTAAGGAGTTTGCTTTGGTTAGCTTTAGCTTAGGTAGGTCACTGTTGAGCATAATATAACCTAGATCAACTAAGGATTATTGTATTTTTTCTTCACAAAACAGATTGAGGAAGCATTTTTCTAAACCTATAGATATGTCAGAGTTTTTACCATTTTCTTGCTATATTTCCGTACTGAAAGATAGATGGAAGTTCCGTTTTTGTTTTCTTTCTCACTCTTGGCACATTACTGAAGGTCCTAGCAGCACTATATCTGAGGTGTTGGTATGTAGCATGGGGGTCCTGCAAGGAACAATGCAAATCACTGACTTCCCTCACATTTCTGAAGAGAAAAAAAAATCCAAGAGGATTCACAAAAGAGATTCCATTACTACCACTGTTGTTTGATGGCTGTGATATTTGAGTTCGGATCATTGCAGGCATGTTCAGTTGCAGTATTACCAGGCATGAACTGGCCATTGGGAAGTTCTGGCATTTTCCCTGTGGCTGGTCTATTGAGGGCCGGTCTTTCTTTCCCAGCCCTGGTATTATATAGACTATATACCTGGACTGGCCAACCCATTGGTCGATCTCAGCTTGTTTCCAGATAGATTGCAGGAGATGATTAATGGATAATGTTCTGTCTCAGTGGGGGCCAACCCCCAGTCAGTAGCAAATTCCACCCCCTACTCTGCACAGTACTCCTGTATTTTTGTTATTATTATTATTATTATTAAGAAAAATGTTAACTTTTCTGACCACAGAACATCTTATGGGTCATCTACATGTTTCTGCCGTAACTAGGAGCAGCACTCTCCTTTACAGCTTTAGCATTGACATGGAAAATAATAATACCCAATTTTAAGGAAGACTGGAAATCCATAGTCATTACACAGGGGTTCTTTCTCATTGTGTACGTTGACCTGGAAAATTTTTGCTAGTTAACGATCCCTGCATATTCCTGTTATTTTTAGACTCAAATACACACAAATAAACCATTTCTTTTTTTGCAGTTTAAGTATATTCCAGAATTAATTATGTGTTTTATAAAGATGCCATTACTTCTAAATAATGCAATAGTGTTGGCATTTTGTGTTGATAAATTTGAAGTACCTGAACATTATGCTGTATGCAATCAGTAGCCGTTTTGACCATAATTACAAAATAATAATAATAATAATAACAGCAATAATAATAACAATAACCTCAGCCATCCACAAGACAACCTCAGTAAGTAAAATATAGGACAGAGAATCTCCTTTGGAAAACATCACACTTATACAAGACTGTTATTCACACTCAGAGTCAGACAGTCCGGCACATGCCAAGTGGCACAGGGAAGCAGTTTGGAAGCTGTCACTTCTGACACGTTTCTAAAACCTCTATCTGGATCGGACTCTTCAGTGTCTATTTATTCACAACAATGGCAATATGAAAGACAAGCTCCGACCGTTATGTACAATACGTGTTCAGAGAATGTCATCGATGTTCATAGCTTTCCTTGAAATAAGTACACAGGTTTTAATTGTAGGTATGTGTGTATGTGGAAGCACAGATCATAAAGCAAGAGACTCCTGGCACAGGATGCCAGTCCATTTGTGGGCAGCCACTCATTCTTAACTGTGATAGATTGACTCATCATGTAATGGGGTGGATTAGAAGGAGTAACAAAGACAAACATGCTTATAATAATACAATTATTTTTCAGACTCATGCTGGACTTCCTGGTTACTAGATAAGTCTACTTGTCTGTCCGTCACTCTTCATCCAAAGATTGCTGCAAAGTAGCGGGTATTTCAGTTAATAAATGCTATACAATTCAATGAAAAGTGAAAGGAAAAGGAAAAAATATTTTAGTTTTATTCTTGAGATGTTCTGTCTGGCTTTACTAAAAAAAATCTAAATCTGAGAGGAGGGTAATTATTTTTTTAAAAATCAATATTACAAATACAAACTGGCACTTTGTGCTATTAGAATGTTCAGTTTCAGTTTTGACTTTTATTTTAAGAAATGTGGGTAACACTTAAGGCCACGTTTTATAAACACATTCATAGAAAATGATAATGCATTCATAAAGCATTATAAACATGGCTATATTATGTATAATGTGTTATGACTGATGAAGCTCTCATCCATAATGCACTATACTAACGTGCACAATTTTAATTTAACACTTGGAGTGATTTTTTCCCTGTTCTTTGTGGATGGAGTGGTGGTTTGGGTGGGTGGTCTGGTGCGCAGCATGTTTACATGCTGCATTGATTCTGAAAAGGTTGCTCAGTAGGAGGGAGTGAGCCTGTCATGCTTGAAACACAGAACCTCAACCTACCACAGTGCCCAGGTAATTGTGCCCTCTGACAATTCAGTTTTTCAAAACGTGAGGGAAGAAGACATGCCTGCTCAGGTGTGATCATTCATCTTGCTCATGTTCATAAAAAAGAATAGATTTTATTATTGAAATAGAAGAATATGTCACAACAATAAATTAACGGCCTTTACTGTTTAGGTGAGAATACATTTCAGAAATTGTTTGTGCAAAAATCTAAATAATTCCAAATGCTTCACTTTCCTCACATCTGTGCAGCAATTCACCAACAGCATTTCATCTTATGCTCCCTGAAATGTCTTTCACATCCAAGCAAGTGTAATGAACATGGAATGTAGATACATTTCCATGAAGCTATAATGCAAACAATGTAAATACTGCAGACTTTAAAGTAAATAGTCTAATCTGGGCATACATCTAGCAGTTGTTAACAGGATTTTGGTGGAAATCCAGAATTGTAATCATGCAGTACAGCAAGATTCATGCAGAGAGGAACCATGTAATGTGACTAATTCTCAGACCACAATCAGACAGAAGAGGTTAGACTTCTTAACCTTCTCAAGGTCTAAAGAGAATAAGTATCCCAGCTAAATGGTGAAATCTGTTAAGTCAAATAATTTGTTTAGTGTTAGAATTTAGAATTTAGTTCAGCTAGGGGTGATCGTTAACAGATCTGTGTGAGTGATAAGTTTAAGGGGGCATGACAAACCAGAAAATTAATTTATAGGTTAAAATTTATCTGTAAATTCACTGAACCAAACTGAGCTATCATTAAACAAATTCAGTGCAATTTACTTTTAATGCTATATGTAAATTTCAGTTTATGATTTTCTATCATTATTGAGTCTTCAGTTAAAGCATTTTTATGTTACATATGTTATGTTAAAATACGGTTTAACTCTTTGGCACTGATTCTTAAAAATTAGATGCAAGTAATAAGAAATGGTGAAAAAAATATATATAATGAGAGAGAGAGAGAGAGAGAGATCAGCAGTTTACGGAGTTACAGCTGTAGAATAGGCATATGTTTCTCTTTGACTGTAGTCACAAGCTTATTATAGTATTAAGCTTTTACAAAAGATATTGTTTTTCCTATTTAAAAAAAAATGTAATGATAATTTGCTATATGCTTCCAGAGGCAGTACTAATTTGGGGAGCAACATAAATTAGATAGGGGACCTCTTTTCATTAATGGAGACTTTGACGAAAATCATTCATCGATAAAGATTTTTAATTGACAAAGGCGAGATGATAATAAAATAAAAAAACGCATGATGCCAAACACTATGAAGATACTAACAAACACGTTTGTCAATTAATAAAAATGAGACAAAAAGGTTAGTAAGAAATGAATTTGAAACGGATACAATGGAAGTAGTATCATTAATTAGTGTTGAAGGAAGTTGTGCATGATTGGATAATGTTGATGTAACCAGCCTCAAACTGCTCTGTAATCTCTATTATTATTGTGTTATGTTATGTTGTGGTGTTGTTCAGTTAATTTTTTCCTGCAAACTATGTGCCATTGCACTTTAAATTGCCTTGTGTCTGAAATTTGCTACATAAATAAGCTTGCCTTGCCTAAACATAATGTACAGTTCTGCCAAAATGTTCAATGTTAGTCTCAACTGTCTGAATGCAATGATGGATTGATGTTATTACTTACAGTCATCAACAAAGGTTTTGGCAGTGACACAGATTTTATGTTTTGCAAACTTTGTTGCTTCAGCATTTTAAAATAATTTCTAAAGTGTTTCATAAGTTTCAAATGCTTTTATCGGCAAATACATCAACTTTATGGAAAGAGTCAATATTTACGGTGTTGACTTCTTCTTCATGACTTCTGCAATTTGCTCTGGAATGCTGGATATCAGCTTCTGGGCCAAATCCTGACTGATGGCAATCCATGCCTGGGGTGGCCACCATCTGGGCTGGAGTCCTGGTTCAGTCCCATGGAGAAGGGACCTACGAACTGTATCACAGTGAGTGTAGCCTTCAGTGCCACGTTAATCCTCGATCTTAATGACAGCTTATGCTTACCTTTTAGCAAGCAATTCCACTCTTTTCTGTTTTCAGTAATTCAGTAATGTTAATATGTCCAAGGGGGGAATTACTCTCTCTAATGATGTTTATTGTATCACAACAGACCTGTGTAAAGCACCTTGGGATGACTCTCTTGTGAGAGGCGCAGCAATTCAATAAATTGAATTGAATTGAAATTGAAATGTTGGAAAGGGGATTAATCACAAAAAATAACTTTGCACCAGTCTTCTGAAGTACAAGGACTGGACAGCAGAAGACTGGTGCCAAGCTATTCTCTCTGATGAAGCTCCCTTCTAACTGTTTGGTACATCTGGAAAATCAACTGGCTGGAGAAGAAAAGGTGAACGCTACCATGAGCCCTGTGTCATGCCAACAGTGAAGCATCCTGAAACCATGCATGTTTGGGGTTGCTTCTCATACCAGAGAGTGGGCTCACTCACAATTCTGCCCAAAAACACTGCCATGAATAAAGGATGGTATCAAAATGTCCTCCAAGAGCAACTTCTCCCAATGATCCAAGCCCAGTTAGATGATGATCTGTGTATTTCCCAGCATGATGGAGCCCCATGTCACACAGCAAAAGTGATAACAAAGTGGCACAGACATCATAACATGGTACATCTGATCTAGTGTTGCAGCTGAAGAACTTCAGTCTATCAAGGTCAATGATGGTGCACTTTTACACAGCCATCATTGAGTCCATCCTCACCTGCCCCATCACTGTCTGGTATTCTGTTGCCACTGCCAAGGACAAGGACAGATTGCAGTGTATCATCTGCCCTGCAACCTGCCATCCCTACAGGACCTACACACCTCCAGAACCCTGACGCAGGCATGAAAGATCCCTCACATGACCCATCTCATCCTGGATGGGGACTGTTCAAAAAATGACCCTCCAGCAAGAGACACGGGCCTATCAAGACCAGAACTGCACACCACAAAAACAGCCTCTTCCCTTCAGCAGTTGAACTCATCAATACACTCCCTGACCCCCGCTAACACAGTCCCTGCCTCTACCACCCCCCCACTCATCTTTGTAGATTTTTTTTCACCTACGGGTCACAATATATTTTCATATTTTTATATTCTATATTCAATACCTCTGTTCCGCTACTGTCCTTATAATTATCGTCAGTATAGTCTACAGCTTTCACTGACCACTATTTATTTTATTCCTTTATTCCTAATTTATCTTCCTTGTTCTTACATGTTCTCTGTGAATGTAAGCAGCACCACTGCCAAAGCAAATTCCTCGTACATGCAGCTGTACCTGTGGCCGATAAAGTGAATTCTGATCATGATACATATCATAGGAATGCAAGGAATGACACTCAAAAGTTTATCCCAAGTTTGATTCTGATATTAATAAAGCATTTCAAAAAAAGCAATTCATCTCAAAAGATTCAAAAAAGGTAATTTCATGTAAATTAAAAGAACCAATTAGATGCTTTTAATTTTGAAGGTTCCCTGTGTATTCTACAGTTTGCCAGTATTGCACCAATTGACTATCTTCAGAAATGAGATGATTATTTTATTTAACTTTAAGGAACAGAAAACAGTTTATAAGAGTCACGACAGTACTAAAAACAGAAATGGAAGGATTTTGTGTTATGTGTATGTCCTTGATCCAACAAAGTATAATAATTTCAGATATAGAGATCATTCTAGGAAATGTACTGTGCCTAATTCATCATGTAAATAATACTTAATCTTGAAATTTCAGATTTAGATTTCTCTGAACAGAGACACAAAAATGAGAATCCGTAGATGGTACAATGCACATCCGTGTTGTGTGTCTCCATAGCCCTGATACAGCCTGGAAATCACGTCTCTTTCCCCTTTTTATCCCTCTCTTCTTCTTGTCAGCTTCACAAACTAGTGTTGCAAATCCTTTCTTATGTGTTTATTTCCTAAAACAGGCTTTCTCTGCACTTTCAGAAAACTGTGCTTACAAAAAACTGGCAAGTTAAACACTGAGTTCAATAATTTCATTCAGTATTCGCAATATTGTCTGGTCTATGATAGTATTACATTTATCAGCAGTTTGGTGATCAGTCTAATTATTGTTATATGACTTTGCAATTTAATTAGCTTTCTGGACCATTCAGCTTTGGGATGCCTCTGCCAAAAACCCTCATGAAATGTGAAATGTGAATGTTTCATTCAGTTTCTGTGATACACTGCCAGTTTTAAAAAATACTCCACCAAACCTGTCAGCCATTTGGTGCATTTTGTTATCGACATGGCTTGGGGTTAGGGGGAATGTTAATAATTTAAAAGCTTTTTTAAGAGAGGGGAGTTGTGCCCGTCTCGATGCACAGTTGGGTACTTTATATCAGAGAGGCTGCAACCATTTTTAACAAAGGCAAACTTTGAGGTGATAAAGTCATAAAATCACTCTTTTCCAAAAATCTGTCAGGAAATGTGTTTCATCAAAACTTCATAGCTAGTCACCTACAGTGAGACCAGTCTGTAAAATGGTTTATACTAAATGGCGCAATGGTAATTTTCTCAGACATACATTGATGGATGTTGATCTGTTGAGAATGTCAGTTAGCTGAAGCTATACCTTCATACAAATATTAAAATGTCATTAAAAAGGTTTTATATGATTTTCATCATACTATTAGAATAAATAACACAAGGACTATTGTTTGTGTCAGTGGCTATTCTTTGTGTTATGTAACGTTATTTTTTAAAAGGAGTTCACTATGTCTATGGACCATTTCCTCTGAGCCCAAAACAGATAAAAAGACATATAACAATAATACCCAACAACATGTCATTTCACCAGTAGAAAAGGTATCTGCATGAATCTTTGTCAGCATTATTGTGTAGCAAGTGCCACCATATTGTAAGAACTGAGTAAGAAGGAAGTCTATTTTAGACTACCAGAAGCACAAGCTGGGCATAACGTTTTATTATCTGTGCTGTAAATAGTGATTTTGAAATGTATAATGTGGCAGGACAAAAGGACCAGGTAGAATGTACAGGGTGCAGAAGGAAATATGGGAAAGTATAAAACTATATTAGGGGTCTTCATCGAGACAGATATGATGGAATCCTGGAAGCAAAGCGGGGCAAGGCACAGGTGAGTCGTAATATGGACAGTTGTCCTTTGACGAGTAGGCAGGTGAGACAGGAAGCTAATTCTTAAAAATACTGTACTTAGTTTCTGCTGCTGCTAGAATCCATGTGTTTATCATCACCTGGAGCCTTTCGACAGCTTTTACGTGACTCCGGAGGCCACGCTGTCATTGATTGCTAATTACAATCACAAGGCTTCGCATAGAAGAGCAGCTCTGCTGCAGCCTTGTTCATTACACCGTTGAGCCTGATCCATGTTACCCCTGAAGCTGAAGTCAGGCTTCTGAGTTTATATTACTGAATAGCTCCCTTCACTCTGAGCTCTGCATTTGCTGCTTCTTTTGTGTGCTGGCATCTTATCTCTGGGTTTGCTAGCATCTCGTTTCCTGCAGTGCACTGTCCGATAGACTTAGGGACCTCTGGGTAAAAAAAACCTCCATGCTTCCATTCATAATATATACTATTATGTATTTTTGTGTTTTGCTAATTTTCAAAGTAAATGAATGAGTTGCAGTTGCTGTCTCTGGCCTGACAATAAGAAAATGCATTAAAAATTCTGAAGTTATATATAGACTGTATATTTCGCATTACATTTATTTGAGCATGTGTTTGACTAAACACATAGAGGAATTGAAATTAAGCTGAGCTCAACAGCCCAAAAATGAAATCAAAATGCCAACCACGATAACCCGGGGAAAAAGGATATACTAGGAGCTAACAAACCCGGGAAATAAGGGGAGCAGGGCTGACCAGCACCACCTGCTGGTCAAACTGGGAAATGACACATGGACCAGGGCTCGACAGGGATCAGTCCTGGCTTTGATAAGGACCTGATTTTCATGACGAGACGAAAACCGGAGAGGTGCTCATGATCGGCCATAGTCAGTACCTACTGAGTGGTCCAAGGAGGGTGAAACAAAGATCCACTGAAAGGGTGCTGGGTAGCTCAGGCTCATAGATGTGAGCTGTAAATGAAAGCTACCCCCTGTGGTCCAAATCAGCAGAAGGGCTGCTTTGGCACATACTGAGCAGACAATATTAATGATGGTTATGGGAGTCAGGCGTCATGACACGGTTCTGCTCTGCCGCGTATCACAGCCATGGACACATTCCACAGTCCAGTTCTGATGCTTGTGAGAACAGGGGTCAGCATGGGCACTGTGACTGACATGTGACTATGTAGCCCCATATGCAATAGGGTCTAATGCCCTTCCTACATACATATATATTCTCACTGGTATTATCTATGCTGAATTTTATATTTATTAATAAAATTAGTTAGTATTTTATGCATCATACGTCAATTATGAACATTGATTCAGATACTGCTTTTGGCTTACAAGTTTAAAACTACCATGAAAAAAGAAGAAAGTTGAAAACTGCTGTTGCAACACAAGCAGAACGTACACACTTGAACAACCCTGGAGGTATGAAGAAACAGTGTTATCTAATGCATCACTGTGCCGCCAAGCTTGGTATAATTATATCCAAAAATAATTGAAAATTATGGAGTGGCTCTCTGTCTGTATCATAGTGGAAATTTAGGTTGACTAATAATTAGAGTGTTTGAATGTGGGCAAGGCATGATAAGCCATGGATAATTAATAGGCTTCTTGTCACACAGAATTATTTTTATTTTGTTTGTGAATTATCTGTGAAATGTATCTTTTTATATGAGAAAGCCAAAATGGGAACATGTTAATAACACTCAAAGGATTTTTGGATTTGTATATGTCACATGTACCATGCAGAGTCCGACTATAACCTCCAGTGAAATGAAAGGTGGTCAACCTTCACCACAGGAAAAATATAGAAATTTGCCTCATAGTTCAAATAAAGTATGTAAAAACTCCTTCGGCAGGCCGGTGCCTGTCTGACCCTGTCCTATGTGTCTTGTCCCCTTTTGGCCAGCAGGTGTCATTGGTCATCCTGCCTCCCCCCTCTGTCTTGTAGTCCTTCAGTCCCTAGTGAGTCTCCTGGCTCCCTGGGCTGTTGTGTAGCTCAATGGGTTGAGCGTGTAGCTAAGAGACTTTACCCCTCCTCTTATGAGTTTGAAGGTGGCCTATTGTGTCATTTATAACGGTGGCCTGTACTACGAAGCGGGGTTACTGGCTTATCGGAGTAACTTGTCGGATTTAAGGTAGTCTGGGCAAAATGTAAGTGAACGTACAGGTACAGTATATGAAGTCCATTTAAACTGTGGTACCTCAAATCCGACAAGTTACCCCAATAAGCCAGTAACCCTGCTTCGTAGTACAGGCCACTGGCTATCCATCTTTTCTTTGTGTCCTTGTTTTTGATCTACCCTGCCCGTGCCTGGTTAAATTCTGTTCTGTTTCTTATGTTCCGAGTCTGTTCTATTGTTAGCCCTCAGTGTTTCCTAGTTCCTGTGTTTGTTAATCGTGATTTATTCCACCTGTTGCTTGTTGTCCAGTGCCCTTATTGATTGGTTGATTTAGTTATGGTCCACACCTGCCTTGTTCTCTGTATGGATTTACATACTTGCCCCAATCCACATTTTGATAGATCTCTGCTTAGACGTGTGTCGATCTTTATAGTTTTGCTTGTTCTGTAGTCTTGCTCCCTGTTTTTTGTCCCTTGTCGTTACTTTTACTTAGTTATTTTTTTCCTGTTGGTTTTTGACCCCTAGTGGTCCCTGTATTTTATAGTTTATCCCTTTGTGTTCAGTTCTTGCTAGCAAACCTCTTTGTTTTTTCTTGTAAGCCACTCTGTTGATAGTCACACTTTTTTCCGCCTGTGTCATGCAGCACTGTAACAGAAACCATTCTGACGAGGTTTTGCATCATTACTGACCAGCTGAGTAACAAAGTCTATCCCAAGTGTAAAATGGTGATGTCAAAAAAGATAGAATCTCCTGTTTCCGAAAAACAATAACCATAACCCTAACAATACCATGACATTTTGGAAAACTCTTCTAAGCTTCTTTTAGGATGCAAAATAAAAGTTCCTTTCCATTATACAAAGAAGCACATTTTTCGGATGGATCCAGTTTGATCTAATCATTATAAAATGAAGGCACAGAAGCTAATTGATGTAGTTTCATAATCAATAAATTATTTAGATGAAAATAAGATACTCAGAGGACCTTTGTTTTATTTTAATAAAATGGAATTATGTGGCAAATGTATAATTTGTCAGTATTTCTATGCATATCTATGTGATATAGTGTCATACTTAAGGGGGATATTTAAGTTGTTTTGTGTAGCTGGTCCCTGGTCTCTGAATCTATTTTAAAAAGTTTTACTTGGGATTCAACTTCATATTTCAAAAAACATTGCAGAAGACCCCTATCATACACCAAGAGCGTGCCTGGTTTTGTTAAGGACTCCCTAAACTAAGTTGAATTGACAGTGTTGAACATCTTGATTTGGGTAAGGTTTGAACTGCTAAGAGTGATTATAACATGCATTGTATTTCATTTCCCCTCTATGGCAAAAAACGTATAAATATTGGGCACAGAGGATGATTAGTTCTTGGGGATCATCTCGGGGAGTTGGCTGACAGGCATGTTAAGCTTTCTCTTGACCTAGTTTTCAAGGGCATTACATTTTTCCTTAAGCTTTGCATTTAAAGCTTGTGACTTATTAATAATAACTTTTTCTACACATAACGTAGTATAGTAAAGTATATGGTAGAATACATGGTAATAAAAATGGCATGAGAAACTACAGAATCATGTGGAAAAATGCCTAAAAGGTGTATGAAGAAGTGCCTGCTGACTTCTGCCAGTGGTATGTGCGGTTATGTACGAAAATATGAGGGGGTGTTTTAAGGAGAAAGGTATGTATTCACACAGCCCTCCCCACCCCAGAACGTCACCAAGACCCAACCCAACAAGAAGAAGAAAGCAAAGAGAATCTGGTCATACAACAGAAACCGGAGTTCGGGCTAATAATGCATGGGAGGCCATGACTTTTGTTTTTTTCCGTTATTTCGTTAAGTTAAAGACTTCAACACCATGTCTTTCATACTTTTTAATCACAGAATTATTATATATTATATATAACAGAAATAAAAACTGTTTTTTGCAGCCTGAGAACCTATTTTTTCATGTTAGTAGGTGATATACTGCGTTGTATATACCAATTCCCACATATATCCATTTCAACGTATGACTAATCTGTCACAACAGAACACAGTTGTAAGTCAGGGACAGTCTCTTGTGTATATTATAATGCTTACTCCAAGCAGGCGCATACTCATTCCTGCTCACTGTAAATAGAGTATATTCATATTCAGTCACTACAAAATTGTTAGGTTACGTTAGGTTAGGTTAGGTTAGATTCGGTTAGGTTAGGTTAGGTTAGATTCGGTTAGGTTAGGTTAG
>JABJVO010000039.1:5386645-5409958 GCA_026770805.1 Boulengeromyrus knoepffleri
GTATGACTGAACTGAGGGCAGATCCCCAGGACGAGCTCTGAAAATAGGTATGACTGAACTGAGGGTAGATCCCCAGGGCGAGCTCTGAAAATAGGTATGACTGAACTGAGGGTAGATCCCCAGGGCAAGCTCTGAAAAAAAGCCATGAATTGAAAAGTCTGCTACAAAAACAATGGCTGCTGCAACACAGTTTGAATTACAAGAAATCATTTGTGGTTGGAGTCAAATTAAATTTCACCTGTTGTAGACATTGAAAAAAAAACATTTTACAAATCTATTGCTACTTTAATATACTCACTATTTGTTCAAGAACGTGCCTAAACAAGACAGCTAAACAATTTGCGAGTTTAAGCCCTTTGTTCAGCTGTTGAAATGTCATCGGAAGAAAGCCTGACAGAATAGATTAAAATAAGAAAATATAATAAATTCAAGACAATAACTGTGTGAAGCTCTTGTATTACAAATCGACATTTTATTGTCTAAAGCAAAGATACTGCCTTTATTTAGATTTATTTTACACATTGTAAATAGTAACTTTTGAATGATGAATCCATGACTGAGTGCTGCCCTGATTGTAAATCTGTGTGTTAATCAGGAAATAGATATTCAAAAAATATATTTTTATTATGTACAAATAGAAAGTTACACGTGTGGAGATAGAGTGAGAGCTAATAATTTTGGGTTTTATTTACATAATGAGTGCTTCAACAATTTTTCTATCATTGTGATGTCACCAAGACATGCTGGGGAAGCAGTCTGGAGGTTCTGAGCAATATATTATATTAGGGATGCCTGAAGTTAGCTTAATAATAGCTTAAAAATTGCAGGTTCAGTTACAGGCTGTGCTGGCTGACCAGAGGCTCACAAAGAATTTTCTCAGGGGTCCCTGGAAGGGATAACAAAGATGGAGGCTCTGCTATGGCCTGAGTTGGGGCAGCTGTTTGGAAGACCATCACAGCAGCTCTGGGGGTAGATTCCAGTGCTTCCAGGTGAAGGGTCACTCCTTGGAACTACACAGGTTGTTCAAGAAATAGCAGGTGGTGAAGCCCATAGAGACAGCACAAGGGAATGCAGTCAACCCTTCCCCATCGTGGCATAAGACATTTTAAATGGGAATTCTTTTTTGGGAGTTTTGCAAAAGCCACGGACAAATGTAAAGGCCAGCTTACAATGTAGCAAAATGTCAGTAACTCATAAATGCATAAAACGTGTACTGTACAGTGCAGGTTTGGAGGTCGCCAAATGTGTTTATGGCGGTATTTATTCCATCTTTTGCAAAACTTCCAGGCCCCTTTCATCAGGCTCCTAATGGGACCACCACGGCAGGTAAGAATCTGCCTGTGACCTGTTCCATATGACACTCATAACTGCACTTGTCCACGCTTTTGTAGTTTTCTCCAAACCACTTACACACTGATGTGAGTTTAGAGGGGTTGGGCGCTATTTTGTCACAGTTTGAGGAGGGCAAGGAGAGGGTAATCGTCTATACCAGACTGTGCTGGAAGCACCTTTGTCTGTTCACCAGTATAACTATGGACGGATAATTACAGCATCACTATTACCCGCTCAGATATCCGCTGCCAGGATAGTGAGAAACTATTAACAGCGGGAGACTCTAATATGGTCGTGGGTGAAGGATTTCCCCTTTTTACACTGAAAGCAGGTATTGCTGTGAAATTTGCAGGGGCCTACCCAGGGGAAATTGGCCAACAACGGCAACCCCCTCTATCTGTGCTTGATCCAGGGATAATGCTAGCTCCTCCGTACGGCCTATGGTGGGGGATTGGATCAAATAATTCATCGGAACTATTTAAAAGCAAATTTCCAAATCTCAGTCAGTCCACGGGGTACCCTTTTGAGAAAAATTCTGTGGATTTATTTTGTCATTGTTATTAATTTAATATTTAATATTAAATTTAATAATGTAATTCAATTAATGTATTAATTAAATGAGGAATGAATACGTTTTGTTTCCCAGTGAGGAAGCCTTAGGTCTTTAGAAAACACAATAGACAGAGTGAGTTTTGGAAATTTGCACTTCAATTCATCAACCTCATTGAACCCCCCAGTCGCCTGACTCAAAACTGCAATTAACTGGCACGACCAACATTGCACATGTTCTGCACTTTGCAGCTCTGCATAAGTGGCTTGTCGGGACCTTATAGGTAGACAAAATAGCATGTAATGCATCAGTGTATCAGATACATGCGTTAGCGCATGAGGTAAGCAGAGTGTGGGTGTTTTTCCCCCCAAGTGCAAACATCAAACCCCGTAATGCACATCCTGGAGCCCAACAGGGGACACTGCCAGCCACCTCATCCTAGACTGATATGCTGGGCAGATTCCCGTGGAGCAGCTCAGTTCCAGCCCCCCCCCACACACCCCCCGCCCATCGTGTTGTAAGCCAGGGTAAATGGTGATGACAGAAATCTTCAGTTTTTTTTAGTTAGTGTATGTATATACAGTATATAGCCGCTCCTCGGGTTGCGATGGTCTGTGTTACGATATTTCGACTTTACGATGGGTATTTCAGTTCCATTCGGTTTTTCACTTTCAGTACGTTATTCAATAACGTGCAAGGACACGTACTTGGAGGAACTGCACATGTGAACTAATGTAAGATCAAACATCAGCTGTGATGCACCTGGATACATAACACAATGCATGCACATTCTTACTGTTAATTAATGTCAGAAAATGTTGCTTCAAAGTGCTTAAAAATGTAACATAAGTTTCACACAACAGCGGCAGATATAAACCAGTCAAACAGCCATATAAATGTTAATGGAAAAATGCCAGATAGCAGCAGAGTGGAAACAGAATTCATGTTTTTTTTCATATAAGAAAGAAAAGCTTGGAGGTCCAAGGCCAACTGGCTACTCAATCCCCCATATTATTCAGAAAAATCTCTGGGTAATATTGAAGCTAAAGTACAGAGTTTAACAGCAGTCCTCTCTTCGGCCTTCTTAAAGGGCAGGCAGTGATACTCAGCAGGACCGCAGGGCAGCCTGCTGTATCACTGTACCTGTGCAGTGTTTCACAGCTGGTGCAGGTTTATGGCTCATGCCCCAGGCTCACCCAGCACCCAGCAATGCAGGAAAACAGAAAGTAGCAGGTAACGCTCATGTCTCATAACCTGGGCCGACTCAGGGGTTCACTGCCAAAAGTTAATTAGTGCTTTTTTTGAAGAATTACAAGAAGGACGGCATTCCGGTATCCGAGAACATGGCCAAACGTCCAATGACAGGCATGCAGAATTCATCTAAATGTTTTATCCATATGTAAAGTCAACTTTTCAAACATTTATTCCTACTTTTTATTGCATTCCAGCAACAAACAGTTGCAGTCTCATGAGGGCAGTGATTATATGAGATAATAATAATAATATCAATAATAATAATCAGCATATGCACTGCATTATTTTTTTCCCAACTTACAATTTCAACTTAAAGAGACATAGGGAAATAGGGAACACATTTCGTTGAATTATTTCTCCACTAATTATTATTTTAATGATTTTCTGTTTTTGTGTGTGTGTGTTTGTAGATTTGTTCATGTTTTTTATTTCTTTATCTTCTTGCATATGTTTTTTAACATTTATTTAATCATATTGGCTTGTTACACATGATGTAATAAGTGCACAAATTACAATAACTATACATAATGTAATAAAATAATGTAACAGAAAGGCATGCAATAATCTGCTAAAAGTGTAATAAAAACAATGAGTGTGTATTGTACATAACTTATTACATCATGTGCAAGTTATTACATTATGATCTTAGTGGAACCATTTTTTTTAAATAATAATACATCGACATGTATTGTTTGCAGTAAACGAAACTGCATGCTTTAACGTCAAATATGTGCAGTTTTTACATAGCATCATCCATCCATCCCAAGCATCACTACATGGCCTGCGTGATCCACATTTCACCATTTAAGTATAAACCACATACAAGTGTATAATGTTCCTTTATGTGGATTTTCGGTGTTTTGTGTACTGAAATATAGCACCTATTCCCAGAATCCACCTCAGAAACGGGTCAAAGCCAAAAACATAAACAATATAATGAGGAGGTCAAAAAAATCACGACCCTTAATAAAAAGAAAATGTCTTTGCAGGAAGTATGTGCAGATATGTTAAACATCGCTTTTCAGTGGATTTATTGAAGCCAATAAATTTACAACATTTTACAGAATTGAGCAATGGATATATTACATTGTGGGGACCAAATGAAACCTGTTATTTTTGTGGGGACCATTTTTTCCTATTTTGTTTAGTTACTTATCACTAAGGTTAGGGCTGGGAAGGGGTTAAGGTCTCAATTTTGTTGTCAAGTGACAATGACAATGAAGATTCTTATCTGTCTATCTATCTATCTGGTTGGGATTAGGATCACGCCCATAGAAAAGAATGGAAGGACAGTGGGGTCGCGCTGAGACGTACTGGAGGAGGAACGATCCACAGAGCAGCTTGGAAAATAGCAAACTGAATTAAACAAGAAACAAAAGAGGCCACAATGGCTCAAAACAAGGACAGGTAGGTGGACCAAGGACCAGCAAGGGCTATAACTAAGAAAGAGGGTACAGCAAGGGAACACTGATGGAGAGCACTGACACAGGCAGGAAACACAGCATGTACAATGACTAATAAAGGAAGAGGGCAAGGGCAGGCAGATATATTCACACACTGGTAACGAGGGCGACGCGAGGGACAGGTGTGCACTGTGAGTTGAGAATCACAGGTAACAGGGCACAACTACAAAACTGTAACTCAGAACAAAGGCATAAAGCTAAAAGTCACAGGAATATAAACATATTAAACACGGAATCAACAGATAAGCGGTCAGGGCACGTAACTCCACAATATCCACTATAGCTGAGGCTGACAGTTACCTTGGTATGACAGTTGAAGTGTGTGTATGCATTTAACATTTATGTTTTACATTTAAAGGTAAACACCTGTATTCTTATTAATCTTTTCCATTACTCCACTGCGTGAATGGAAACAATGTGTAGGATTCAGAGAAGACTTGGATTGTCAGCAATGGCAGAGTGAGTTGGACTGCTGGCAATGGCAAAGCCTACAGTATCTGCCTGAGATTTTATTTGCAGCCTCTCATAGAAAGAGAGGGTAGTCATTATGTCTTGGCAGGCTGACACAGGCAGAAAGGGTCACCTGAAGAAAAACACAACAGAAAATAGCAGATTTGCACTTGAGACTCAAAGAGGCTCAATTTGGCAAAAATCAATTCTATCCACCATTTTCTGTCTCATTCTAGCAGAATAAAAACAGATCGCTCCATCAGAATTTGAGTGCAGCTGTATAGAATGTTGGGGAAAAAAACAGCTGTGACTATTTTTGGGAAGGGTTTTATGTTGATTGCAGAACTATTGAGTATATGCAGTGACACACTGAAAAGAAGAATATTCAAATAAGTAGGATAACATCCATGTACAAATGCAGAGTGGCAAAAAAATAACAATAAGGGACAAAAAGAAGGATTCACAATATTTTAAAAAAAGTATAAAACCATGACTTTTTAAAGACAACACTATATACATAGTGTCTAAGTATCTAATTAATGGCAATAACTAATGCAGCAACAAAGAACAGTAGAACAAATACAGTGGTGTCAGTAACTGACATTTAATAAAATATAAACTGGCCAATATGTGTGAGGCCTGTGGCTATTTTATGCTACAGTGGGTGGTAACAGGCGGGGGGGGCGGGTGTGGAGTGTCCTGACAGCCTTGGGGAAGAAGCTGCTTCCAATCCTGGCCGAACTGGCTCAGATTAATCTGTAAGTTCTACCAAACGGGAGCCGCACAAAGAGTCCATGGAAGGAGTCGTCCACAATGCTAGAGGCTTTGCAGGTCCAGCTTGTCAGTACATTCTCTCTGGTGCCCATGTAAAACACGGTGAGAATGAGTGTGGAAAACTCTGCAGGCCCTGCAGGAAGTGCAAATGGAGCACCTTCTTGACTAGGGTGGAGGTCCAGGAGAGAGCTCCTGCCAAATGAACCCAACAAGTTTGGTGCTCCTGAGTCTTTCCACTGCAAATCTCTTGACAGGCAGTGAGGAGTGGACAGTGTTGGCTAGTGACAGGCTACTTTGTAATCTGGGTGGAATAATGCTCATCAGTCTACAGTGGCTGCAGAAGCAGTGGAGTCTGTAACACACATAATTCCTTGTGTGACATAGTGGAACACTGAATACCAATGCTGTTTAAAAGATAATGTCACTGATTCACTGGCTACAGAACTGACAGATGTATTAGGTGCAGCATATCTCAATATTTTTTTAAACCAATAGCTTGTGCACTCAAACTTCTGTAGGGAGAACAAAAGTGTTTCCTTCGCATGTTGATACCAACACTGCTAACCCCGATAAAGAAGTTACAGGAAAATTAATCTAACACACACTTTACAGCATTCGTAGTTCCATTGACTCTCATTTAGTAGGTGTTTGTAAGTCAATCCATCCATTTTCTGTAACCAGTTGTCAAATTCAGGGTTGCAGAGCCTATCGGCACAAGGCAGGGAACAACCCAGGTTGGGGAACCAACCGATTACAGGGCACAAGGCAGGGAACAACCCAGGATGGGGCGCCAACCCATCGCAGGGCGCAAGGCAGGGAACAACCCAGGTTGGGGAACCAACTGATTGCAGGGCACAAGGCAGGGAACAACCCAGGTTGGGGAACCAACTGATTGCAGGGCACACTCAAACACGCACACCTCCAGGTGATTTGGTAAGTCCAATTAACCTCTGCATGTTTTTGGGCTGTGAGGGGAAACTGAGACAAAACCCTTGATGACACAGGGAGAACATGCAAACATGGAGCCATGGTGAAGATGTGAACCCTGGTCCCAGAGGTGTGAAGCAACAGTGCTAACCACTGCAGCATCATGCCACCTCATGTCTGCATTTGCTGATGCTAAATTAACCGCGCCTGCTATATCGCAGTGTACATTGTGATGGTTTCCAGAAGATGAAAGAGAACCTTTGCATGCTAAGCAAACTGCTGAAGTTACACATTCACAGCACAGAAATGAAGACTGACACAAGTGGAAACTCTGTTCAAGGGGACAAATTCTGCACATGTGGACCTGGAACATGAGTCAGAGATGGCAGAAACGGAGTAGCTGAAGAAGATAAGATAACCTGAAGACACAAATTTACAGTTCTTAGACAGCTATTTATGAAGTTCAATATAACTCTACCTTCAAGTGCCGAGGTAGAAAAAATGTTCAGCTATGGGGATAACACACTAACCACAAACTGAAACAATCTCACCATGAACGTTTTGAGAATGTCCTTCTTTTACAGCCAAATAGGCAGCCTGGCTTTTGAATAGTAGCTGAAATTCTCTGTTGGCGGAATGGAAAAACAGAATCTGTACACAGTCCCCATTTTCACAAATAATGACACCTCATGGTGTCAATTAAGTATAAACTGTTGTTACTGTTCCCAAGACTTTCAGCTAAAATCTTTTGATATGCTTTGGTAATTTTAGCTTCAAGAAAATATGGAAAGGTGTTTTTCAGCTTTCTCAGGAATATTATATTTTTAGTACTAAATATTATGTTCCTGTTGCACTTGAAGGCACTTACTTTTGATTTAAGTAACAAGCAAATATACATTTTATTAAATTATTTGGTTAATGCTAAAAAAATAGCTGTTGAAATTTTGTTCCTCTTTTCTGTATAGTGCATGGATGTACAAAAAGTTCAATTGTTTTACATTTGAAAATTCATTCACGGAAAAGAATCGGTTCAAAAGAACGATTAGTTCACGCATCAGACATTGCTATCATTCATTTGGATGGCTGTTTTTGTGTGTAAGTACTGTTTCTAGCTAAGACCATATCCCATTGTAGTTTGCATAGTGCTTTTCTCTTGAACTGTAGTATAGTATTGTGTAGTACTGAACTTGGGTACTAACATATCAATCGCATTAGGACAGATTTGCAGTGTGTATTCACACGTTGTAGCGGGACTGACTGTATCTCATTGAGCATATCCTAAGCCTTACTTCTGACAAATCAAAGTTTTACTTAGACAGGGTACAGGATCAAATTAACTCCAAAACATTTTGACTTGGATAAAAATGCTATAACTTAAACAACAAATACACCCACTAATAATATGTAATACAGAATGAGTGAAAAGAAAAAAAAAGAAAGATAATAAATAAATATATATATATATATATATATATATATATACACTGTTACTAGTTGGGACAAAATTCAAAGTCGTACACTTTGTATGCAGTGCATAGACCGTCAGTTTATTTGGCCATGTGTATATACAGCACACCTGCGTACATGCAGCACACCTGCGTACATGCAGCACACCTGCGTACATACAGCACACCTGCGTACATCCAGCACACCTGCGTACATGCAGCACACCTGCGTACATACAGCACACCTGCGTGCATCCAGCACACCTGCGTGCATCCAGCACACCTGCGTGCATCCAGCACAAAAGGAAAAGAAAGGAAGTGGCTGGTGGGGTCTGTGGGCTGGTCTGTGTCGAGGATAACAGTATTGCTAGTTTTGATTTTTAAAACTTTTACTTTTACTCATAAATATTTGTCCTTTGTTGACTGCATAGACTAATTGATGCTGATTACACAAGCCCAATTGAAACATAAAGTAAATACAAGGCACAGGCCAATACAGTGTGATAGACTTTGATTTTGTACAGTGATCATTTATTGTGCTTGCTATTAAATGTTACGTGCTTTGTCTAAACAACAGACCATTGGAAAGACTGAAAAATGTTATTAATCCCAGATAAATTGTGGTTTCCCTGTACATGGGGACCCAGAATTATCATAAAAAAACACCTCTGAATATTTATAAAAGTCATAAGCTTTCTAACCCTAACCCTAGCTTTTGTTAGGTAATCTTCATTTGGAGGCATTGGGTTATACAACAGGCCCTTGGAAAGTATAAAAATGTTATCAAACCCAGCTAAACTGTGGTTTCCCTGCTTATAAGGGCCCAGGAGAATCATAAAATCACCTTTGTAAGTCTGTAAAAGCCATAACCTTACTAACCCTAACCGGAGCTTTTGTTGGCTAAATCTAATTTTGACACAACAGGCCCTTGGAAAGTATGAAAAACGTTATCAAACCCAGCTAAACTGTGATGTCCCTGAATTTGAAGCCCTGGAACTATCATAAAAAAGCCTTTAGATGTCTGTAAAAGACATAAACTTTCTAAAGCTAATCCTAGCTTTTGTTGGCTAACCTAAATTTGGGGATTTATAGTTACACAGAAGGCCTTTGGAAATTATGAAAAATCATATGAAACCCCGCTACAGTGTGATTTTCCTGGATATGGGAGCAGACAACTATCATAAAAACACCTTTCGATGTCTGTAACCCATAAGCTTTCTAACACTAACCATAGCTTTTGTATGCTAACCCTAACATTCACAGACAAACGGGGGAAAATGGGCCCCACAATGACAAAAAAAACAGGTTTTTATTACATCTGGTAAACACACACACCTACCCACACACACACACACACAGGTGTGCTATTCTTATCTTTGTGGGGACTCTCCATTCATTTCTAATTTCAACAATGGAATCTCTGTCAAGCAAAATCTCAAATTCCTTCCTCCTGTCACATGTTGATTAGCTGTTTGGCCAAAGATGTAAGCGTTTACATTAATATATATATATATATACAAATGTTTTTAAAAAGGTATGTTTTTATTACTTATAATTTTTCTACATTTATTTTGAGAATGTAACAAACATGTTTTATGATCCTTTAAATGACATACTTTATTAAATAGGTAGATTTACATTAGACAATAAAATTACAAGACAATACAATACGACGAGAAAAAAATAAATAAAATAACATACTGAAATAGGATACTGCAATAGACAAGATGCATTTAGGATATGCATGAATCTGAGCTGCAAGGTAAAGCCAACAGACATAACTAGTCATAACTAGACATAACTAGTCATAACTAGAACAGATTGTTCATCACAGGTCTGTCATGGGCAGTTACAGTTATAGATTATTAAGGTAAGTATGTAAGCACTGCTACATTCCCCTAAAATAATGTAACATCTGTGAAGGGTTAAGGCCCTTTGTGCTGCTCTCAGGTCCTATAGTCTCTAGGTTCCCTGCTCCTTTTCCTTATTGGCTATTGGTGTTCCTGTCCTTTGTGTCATTGGCTGAGGTCTGAGCCCCTGCAGCCAATGAGTGCCCTCCAGGTGCTATATAAACAGTTTGAAGCTGCACTTCAAGTCCTTTGGCCATTCTGGGGTTTTTCCACCGTGTTTGTGAGAGCTTTCTGTCAGGCTGGTAAGCTACTGGTTAGGTCTGGTTTCCTGTAACTGCTGGTCACTCAAACACGGACAAACCCTTTGTTTAGTTGTTTTTCTGTTACGTCTACCAGAGAAAGCTTGTAGGGGAGAGCCTGCCATTTTAGTTTGACTATTTCCTTTTCCCCTGTTTTACCTTGAGTTGTTACCAAATTGAGTTGTATGTAAGTTTTATTTTGTAAGTTAGTTAGTTCATGGTCATTTTTGTTCTACCCTAGGGCTGTTTTGTTTCTTGTGTTGGCCTTGGCTCTCCCTGAAGTTCACTTACGCTTTCTCTGAAACACCCTGCCAATAACAAGCGATTTCAACTGACCCAGACAGTCTCCTCATGTCTGTCCATGGAAGTCTCTCCATCTTCTGCTGTGTTGCTCTCCTTACCTATAGGCCACCGTGGGGATGTAACAGCACCATTATATGTACAAAAACTTGAAAATTTTACAAGTTAGTTGACAGTAATACGACAACATTTTATGTAAGCTATCACTTAGGGTTAGGATGTGCTTGGGGTTGGAGGGTCAGCAGAATGATTTCACTGCTGGGCCCTTTAATAAGGCCCTTAGTCGCCAACTGCTCCAGCAGGTTTCTCACAAATGTGGATATATGTTATATATGAGAAACGCGGAACACAATTATTTGTGAAAAAAGGAAGCACTTGGTATGGATTTAAATATTTGGAATTTCAGGTGGGATTTTAGGGAGAAATGCCTCAAATACACACACACCTTGTGTTAAATAATGAATACCTGCAAATTTTCATATGCACAATACAGGTACATAAACGGGTGGTAACAGAAATACTGAGGCTGCCATTTGCTCTGCCTCTATGCCTCTGTCCATTCCTCTATCTGTTCCCGGCTCCTGCTACTCTTACCAAAGGTAGCCTCCCTGACTTTAGAGTAGGCCTGCAATGAGGAGGACCTTCATGATTTTCACAATGTCTTCCCTCAGCTGTGTGCTCAGTCTCCTGTTCACTCTCACAAGTGTGAGAATGAAGTTCTTCTGTCTGACACATTTTTTTTTGTTCTGCTAGGACATAACACAGGTGCAACCATCACATTGGCAACAGACTCCACTGCAGAACATTCTACTGTGAATCTGAGGAAAGAGGATGATGTGCTGAATTGCCCATTTGTATACTGTCAAAAAAAAGTATCAATTTGTACCTTTGAAGGTACCATTAATTGTGTCTGGTGCTGTACCCTCAAGTGTCTGCCAATTATACAGTAGCTGTAGGTTAATGTACCTTTTAGCCTAATTTAAGGTACAGAAATGGACTCTGAGGAACATGCTTGTACCATTAGGGAAATATTAATGTTTGTACCTTGGGGAACAATTCTGTAACGGGGCTTTTCCCTTCTTTCTGCCAGTGTAGCTGACACAGGCTCAGCTGGCTGATGTTTCTCTTGCGCTAGGCAGGAATGGCAAAGGAAAAAATAAAGACATCATTTCATAAGACAGTCAGATTTCACTTGTGTATAAGCAAGCTGTCTCAGACCAGTCAGGCTGGAAAATTGCCTCTTAGATTGTGCTGCTAACAAAGTAGCAATGGTGTATCCTGCCGTTAGCACATGGCTGCAGCTGTTAGAGAACCTGAAATCATATTTCAGCATGTAACCCTAATGAAGTTATTCCCCCATGCCTCTTCACCCTGGATCCAGAATGTGTGGATCCAGAGCTGGGCAGATTTAGCTGACGAGAATTGAAACTGAAATTATGATTGTATCAGGATGTCTAGGAACCAAACTTTCCTGCTTGCAATTCAGCTTTGTGCTTCTGTGGATAACAATTTGGTTTCAGATGCTGCCTGAATTTCTTTTGTAAGTGGCGTATATTCTGTACCATAATTGTTAAATAGCACTTAGGCGTGTCTCTTTTTCACTTTACGATGAGACATACATGGGTCTATAGGGGGCATAATGGAACAGACTCCTGAAATGCATGTAAAGTGCAGCTGAGGTTAATGTGAACTAATTATGTGTCCCATTTGATCTTTAAAAAACATTTTAAACAAGAAAATTCTACATTTTTTTAAATTGCATTGCAGATTATCCTCAAGGCAGGTGTTTCTACCTCTATCATTAATATCAGAGCAAAACATGGGCCAGTTGTCTCATTTTAATCAAATAACTTTTGCAAAAAATTCCATGGTAAGAACTCAATAAACAGAAATGTTCTAATTAGATATTCTTTCACACGCAGAGACAAAATACCCCAAAAAATGCAACATACCCACAAAAATACATGCAAGCGCAGAGGTCATATATGGGAAAGGCAGGTGGAGTATGAGTCCTAGAGCAGCAGCCGGTTGGGCATCGTGAAAGGGATCCATGGAGGTCCCTGGAGGTCCATGGAGGTCCCTGGAGGTCAGGCTAATCACAGCAATGTGAAACTGTGCTGGGAATCTGATCTCTGAAGGAAGATGCCGGACTGCACTGGCTTTGTGCCCCTGGCCTGGCTAATGCAGACAAATAGCCGATGCATTAACTTTTTGTTTACTGCCCACTTCTCTCCATGGTTCGGAATGTAAGCAGCAGGCTGTGGATGTCCTGCTGCCTCTCTGTACCTCCAACTGGAGGTGACACTGACAGCCACTTGCAATGCATGTCTCCCTAGTGTCCGTAGGAATAAAATAATGCCATCTTTCTCACAATTAATATGCCATTAACCATCCTACAGAGACTCTGCACCAACATTTACAGACAAGTACTCTCAACGTGAGAAAATACAAATGGAGCATGATGTACTTTACATGGACGTTTACAGAAAATATAGCCAAGAGCTCTACATTCCAAATAATTAAAAAGAAAAATGATTTTCATCACAATCCTTCATGCTGTAAAGCTTTACAAAGTAGACATATTCATGGATATCCTAAAGTCCTCAGCTTTTAACTTTGAAATATTTTTATCCTCAGATCTCGAAAGTTTTTTGCCCGTGGCTATGCCTCATAATGCCTCATACTTGATACATTTTTGTATAGTCATTAAATTGAATAGACCACTGCAAATACACTCATTCATTTGGATCATCACACACTTGGCATTTTGTCTGGGAACCAGGAAGGAGCGATGATCCATGCAGAGGCACTGGTTTTCAGAAAAGGAAGTTTTGTTCAGCCTGGCATAGACATGAAACAAACGTAAACACTGTGACACTTAATGACAGTTAGGAAAGCTGGCGAGGGTGAGCACTTATATACACAGACAATGGGCAGGTGTGGACCATAACAATCAATTAATTACAAGGGATGAGACACAGCTGGGGTAAACCAAACAAGAGTGCATAGGATGGCCAACAGTGATATCACAAACCTACTGGCCACTTTATTAGGTACACCTGTTCCACTGCTCGTTGTCGCAAACATAAACACTTTGTGTGCGTGCATATGTACATGTGTGTACACGTGCATGTATGTGTGTGTGTACACGTGCGTGCATTTGTGCGTACGTGTGCGTGTGTGCGTGTGCACTTCATTGAAACTGGCTGCTTTTAATTTTTGCCATTTAATAAGTTAATGAAGTATTGGGTGTGTAGGGCTCAGTGGGCTAAATCTCAATACCTGAGATCAGAAAACCACCAGTTTGAGCCCCAGCGTTGGCAGAACAGTCACATGTCGATGGGTCCTTGAGCGAGGCGCTAGGCCCCCCCAGCTCCGGGGGGCGCTGCATGTCAGCTGACCCTGCACTGTGACCCACAAGCTATGGAGAGAAAGAAGGGCTCAGAGAAGAGAAGCATTCCAATGTACTTGTGCCAATGGCAAATAAAGCATGTTTGTCTTGTTTTAGTATTCAGGGTAGCTGGACCAGGAACTGACTGGGCGTTGCTGGCTTGATGTGGGCAGGAAAGTTCTATTAACTGCACTGTCTTTTGCCGATCCATGTTCTTGCATTAAAAAGGGCAGAAAGATAACTGTCACCATTCTGAGCAACCTGTTTGGTCTGATTGTAATGTTCTTCATTTCTAGTATGTTATTATTTTTTTATTAAATGCAATGCAGACTTTAGCATTATAATAATTATTATTATTATTGTTATTATTTTCAATCAATAAGAATCACTGAATACAAAACCGTAGATGCAAACTATAGAGTGATGATAAAACAACACAAATGTCAATGCAAAGTTTTTAATAGCCTGGCATGTGATCAAGCTGAACTCAGTTTTAATCAGGAGGTGAGCTGTCAGAATTCATTGACGTTACTCAAGGAATAAAATTTCCTTTTCATGAATTACGGGAATTGGGCATGATGGAATCAACACTGCACCAAAAGTAAATACCACAAAACAAGCAAATAAATAAATAAACAAAGGAGCTGTTTCTGCGTCTGTTACCTCACTGGTTGTTTTGAGGCATGCTGTTCCCTGCCCAGTTTTTCATAGTCCAAAGGTTTCCAAAATACTTTTGACCATATAGTGTATAAACACTGTGACAATAATTGATACTTTATTGACTCCCATGGGGAAATTTCCTTTACGCCTCCCCTCTGTTAGTGAGAACAATCTGGCCACGAAGGGCAGCCACCCATAGCAGCACCCAGGGAGCTGGGGGTTAAGGACCTTGCTGAAGGACCAGCAGATGTGCAGAGGCTGGGCTGGAGCTGACGGGCTTATAATCACAGGCACAGAGCCTTAGCCCACTGAGCCACACACTCAAAACAACACATGTGTATCGCGTAATAAATGATGCTATTTTAATTATCTATAACCACTATAATTGTTGACGGCAGACGGCGCCGCCCCCAGGAATTAGCGCCACGCCTACATGACTATTTCAACTCCACACGGAGATCGCTCCGTGCGAGGTATTGTTTAGTATGACACATCCGAGCACTTCTAACCCCCGTCTCTGTTGCAGCTCCGCTCCGCCCGATTCTCCCTACTCCCTCTGCCCACGCCTCCTTCTCCTTCCCACTTCCCTCCTGACCAGCCCTGATCATCCCTCGTGGCTCCTCCTCGTGTGTGTCGTCCACGTCATCGGACAGATCTCCCGGTTCTCCGACTCCTCTACGCCTGGCTTCACGACCTCTCTTCTGGATGATCCTGTGGCTTTGGTTAACGGTTTCGGACTGATTCCTGACTTCGACCCTGCCCGATTCTGTCTCGCCCCAATAAAAGGTTTCTGAACTCACCCGAGTGTTCAGTCGTGACAATAATATGATTTGGCAATAAAGTTGATCTCCATTTTTCTCTATTTAGGGGTTGTTCAGAACTAAACGATGGTTGTTCAGAACTAAACAAATGCAAGCTGGACAGTCAAAGTGAGACAGGCAACCTGGAGTGTTAGTAAGGAAAGTCTCCCTTTGTAAGTAGTAGGAAGGAAGACAAAACACAACAGAAAAGGTCTACAATCAAAAACATATAACTTAAATTTGGGGAGAAGACGATTCTTCATTATATTTTCATTGGAAAGTTTCATGTTTGCACACACGTACACAACTCTCAGCAGTCAAAGATAAGATATTTATATGGGCAGTAAGTGTACTTCTGCTCAGAACAAAAAACACAACTCAGCATTTGAACATGTGCAAAAGTACCTCAATAAAAAATTGTAAGAATTTGTTCTGTTCTCCGAAAAGTCAACCATTCCATACATTTATCGAAGCTTACTTAGTTATGAATTTCATTCATTTAAAAAAGTCAGTAAGATATTGATTAGCTTTATGAGCTGTACTAGTGATCAAGTCAAAAATATGTGGGTGTTTTCTATGGTGGCTGCAAATACTGGGGTGATTTTGGTACAGGTTTTGAAATGGCTAAACTAACAGACTTTGACAGGCATAATAGCATAGTATTATACCAACATGTCTTTTTTTCCAACTTTATTTTCATACAGAAAATAGCCTGAGTTTCCCAATCAGCAGCTAGTTTTCCCTTTGACAAACGATATCTCAGTGTAAAAGTGACCATCTCGGGGCAGTGTTTAGGATGTTCTCTGGCTTTGTGAGCATTGGCAGCATATTCACAGTCCTTAGAAGGACATGTTACTGTCTCACATTGTCTTACATGTCCCTTTAAACGAACTAGGAGAGTCTCCTCTGAAAACTGAAACTGAAAACGGCTGCTTGGAGTCAATACAAGGACAGGTAAAGATCAATTGTCCTTGAGATTCTTGGCTTAAATCATGTTCCCTTTTTATGAAACCTTGACAAGTGAATTTATGGGGCACTGATTGAATGAAGGATACAGATGCAGGATTGATACAGACATTCCTGCAGAAATTGTGCAAAATGTACATTTCCACTCCATGGCAATAATCTACAAAGAAAATATATGTGTGAGCAAACTTCAAGTACAAGACCAGAATTATGTGAATTGGTTTGATGGTTTGATATTTCAATCTGTAAATGAAAGGTAAAAGAGCCACATAATATATTTAAGTCTGACAGCATGTGCACAAACAATGGCAACATGTCCAGTGACATAGAATAGTCATGGATACACAAAAATGTACTCTGGCACCAGGCAAACCGACGAGAGACGAGGAGAAGTGGATTAACACAATGATGCTCTTTATATCAGTCCTTAAAAGGACCACACAGACAGCAACAATAAGAGGGAGTCCAACACATGGCAGCCAAACGCGGGGAGGTTACACACGAGACATACAAATAACAAATACATACTTACAAGACATATACAAGGGTTATATACGCGGCTCGCCAGCATGTCGGGATACGCCAACCCCCCCCTCGGCGCTTCAGTACATTTTTAGTCACATATGGTGATATTTCATACAGTATGTACAGACACAGCCGCCTGTCCGATGCAGGCCTACCTGAGCTGGGAGGAGCATGCAAACGTGGACTGCATTTTGTTTAGGTAGCACAATGCCTGTGACAAGTCTGTGAATATTCAAGGTGCTGTATAACATAAAGACCTTTAGTGGAATATGTCTGATTTGGAAGAATGAATCATCTTTTTAACATTTAAAATTCTCACAGATGTACAAAAATCATTACATAAAATTTGGGATGCACCAATCCAATATTTTCACTCCTAGTAACCTGTTCAGGATCTATAATGTATACTGAGCACCGACCTAAAGTCAGTATTTAAAAAAAAAAAAACTTTCAAAATGTTTATACCTCGCATGTGAAACTGATTGATTTCCTTTTTAATATAAAATGTGAGACTGTATCACTATATCACTTGTGGATTTCCATACAGTATTTTTTGTAATCTTATCTTTAGGCTTTAGCAATTAAAAAAATATTATTGTAAAAATTTGCTTGATATTATAGTGATTTTTCTGTCTGGCTAAGCAGTCTGACAACTTGAGTGCGGCCTTGACACATCATTATCAGCACGGAGTTCTGCAGCGGCGTCCCTAAACCTCCACAGCGACACCAAGGTGCCACCAATAACGAGTCACTCATTTGCGCATGTAAATTAGCTAATTGGGGCAATGCTCCATACTGTAGTTCACAGTCTAACACTGATGGCAGAAGCTTACATTTGTATGCATATAATGACAAGAGACTGTGACACAAGGTAACTATTTGGGCATGAGAATGATTTGGTGAGCTAAGTTTCTAAAACACGGAGCAAAAATGGGGAATGAGCATTATTTATAAGGATCAGTCTAATAACTGGGACATTGCATCCTTAAACCCAGTTATTAACTTGATAATTCAAAGCAGCTCATCCACACAATAAATATACGCTACAATTTTTCAACAGAGAAAAAGCACAAGAAATGCTTATGTTACACAATAGTGATGCAGTTACACATAAAACAAGTGCTAAAGCAAACAACAATCAGGCCAGTCACCACTGAATACAGCAAATTTATTTGACTTGTAATATAAACAAAGCAAAGGGAACAATGGACTGTAGTCAGATACTGTTATTTACTGCAATTCACTGAAGCAATTCTCACATATCACCAGTTAACACTGCACACTCTCCCAGTACTCCACTGTGATGCACAGCAAACTAAGCTAAAAACTGAAACTACATTCACACTTCTCCTCAAACACAATATTTCTGACCCCAGCAATGGCAGATCAACAGCAGAATAAAACAAAAAGATATAAATGCAAAATAAATGGTAGGATAACATAACCAGCAACAATAGGTGAAACAGGGACACCATGGAAGATGGCAAAACTCTCACACTATGCAGGGTGGGCAATGCCACTACAGCCAATGCTACCCAACCAATTTCTGTAGGAGACAAAAGGGAGGTAGATACACCAGTCACCTGACTAATAAAAGATTGGCCACATCATGACCACGTACTTATCGATGAGTATAATGCAAAAAGGACTGTAAAATTGGAAGCGGCAAAGAAAAGGAGCAGGTAGATATTCAACTTGACAAGAGTTTTTATTGTTTTTTAAGATGTTACCTTAGGTCATCATCGTAATTCAAAATATGAGTAAAATCTGCAAATATAGTCAAAATTAAGTCAGATAATGCTATTTTCAAGACCGTCTGGTATGTGCAGTTGATGTGCACGTTTTTGTTAGCTATTATAACAAAAAAAAAAGCCTTAAAGCAGATTCAAACTAAATAGTATTTATGGAGCCAAACAGCCAGAAATGTATTTGATGATGGGGGATAATTTATTGTGAATCATATCCTACTTTCCTAATTAATGTTTGATTTTTTTCAGAGTCATTTTTTACTTGCTCTGTCACTTAATTACTCACTTTATTTAATGACTTCAACATGATCCTGCAAAAATGACACTCTGACAAACTGTCTGGATTTCATTCACTGAAGAGTGCCAAGTAAGTTTACCAGGTTATTGTGTGAGGGGAACATAGCTGACAGGTGCTGGGAAGGAAGGGTTCTGGATTTAGTGAGGGAGACGGGGAAGAGGAGAATCTGAAGACAGACGAAATTATGAAGGAGCTGCAGGTTGCATGAATACCATCTTTGGGGAAGCTGCTTGCCAACCTTACTACTCATCTGTAATCAACAGCAGCTCCACACATGCACATCAACATATGGTTGTAATGAACGCAATTTTGATTTCAGCTGTGTTTTTTGATCAATACTTTAGTAATATAGAGTGGCAGCGTGGCCCATCTCTCCTGGAAGCTTCCGAAGTCTCATTGTCATTTGTAACCTCCCTGACATTTGTAAATAGTGCTCGAGAGAGAGCAACCTGATTTGTCCTTTGTAACTAAACCAGTCATTTTCATTTGCAGGCACACTTTACATTTGACCTTTTTTGACGTCTTTATGAATTTCATCCATTTCCTAACCCCAACCCTAACCCTAGTCAATGGGTGTTAAGCCAAGTGATAGAAGAGCCACCAAAACACACATCTCTTCAGAAGACATTACAGTTTACCCATGACTAGCACCCACCAGCTGGCTTATTGTACCATTCATAACAGGGATTTTCCATTGCACTTAATGGTTTAAATGATTGCAAAAGAGATGTGGAGGTGAGTTTTTCTTCTGTATTATTGATAGATGGTATTAAAACTAACTGGAGATTCTAAAGAATTATGCTACAAACTGAGGAGAGGTAGAGCATGCTTAAATGTGTTCAGTCCTCTTTATCTCCTTTATGGGACTCCCTGTGGACCTGCTATAGGCAATAGAACTTTGACGGTATTTTCAAAAGCAACATTATGCTTGTATTATGAAATCTTATCAATAAAATCCACCAAGTGAAGGGTGGGAGGAGGTGGGGGAAGTTTATGAACATCTGGAAGTTTTGGATCAAATCCCGGAAGGGTTTGTGCCAAACTACAGAAGTTTACTAGCTGATGAATTCTTGGGGAAGCTGTCCAAAGTAAAATATGTGAGCTCAGTGTAGTTCGGATTCACAGAGCTCTTCAGGCTGATGAACCTAATACCATAGGACCTTCAGTCTAGGTGGTAAGTAGGTTTCATGAGATATTTTGTGCAAATGTCCATGATACGTTATAGATAAAGTCACAGACAAAATTCACTGAAGCATTACATAAGGTGATGATATGAAGGATGGCCTACATCTTAAGCATCGCTTTATTTTTTCAGGCAGATCAGCATGTTAGAGAGGTGAAGTACATAGAGGGAAGGCTGGAGTATCTCACAGTTTATTTTCAGCAGACAGGAAAAGTCTGACAGAGACGGTGGTAGGAGCAGAGGTGTAGCTACAGTCCATGTGCACGAACATACCGGAAAGCCATTTAGGGAAATGTTTCCCGATCCCGAAATAGCCAAACGTTATGGCTGCTCATCAACCAAGACGGCATCAATAGTCAGCGTTAGCATTAGAGCCTGAATGCTCTTTACGCCGGGACCAAAAAAATGCCATACAGTATTATGGTTGATGATAATAATGATATCATGTGTGAAAAGGAATGTGCCATATAGTGCGGTAGGATGATGAAGTCCAAGACAAAGTCACAGCTGTATTTGTAGATGTGCCAGCATACAGTGATGCCAATGCTTATAACATATTCAATAGCATTTCATCATCTATGCGTAAGAAATGCTTGAATAGCATAATTGTATAAGGTTTAGTGGTGACAACTGTAATCTGAGGATTGGCAGAAACAACTGTGTGTTATCAAGAATGAAAGCACAGCCCCCCCACCACATGTTTACAGTACTGGCTGGCCAATCCACCTTCATAGCATGCGTGCCAATCCACCTTCATAGCATGCGTGCCAATCCACCTTCATAGCATGCGTGCCAATCCACCTTCATAGCATGTGTGCCAAAACCGCTGTTAAGCAGCTCTCACTGTCACCTGAAGAGCCTCTCATTGACATCTTTTAAAGTTACTCGGTAAGACCTAATACAGTTTCAAGAGTTCTGTCATTCTGGTTAGGAGAATGAGTCCTACACGCTGGCACTCTTTAGGAAATGGTTTGTACCCCCTATTTACCAATGGCCAGCCTTTCTTTCTTACTTTGAGTCAAAGAGTGAGAGTCAGCAGTCATTTCATATCCAGACAATGCTGAAAAAAACCCAGCTGAAAATATACACATGCATTTTGCCACACAATACTTTGAGAAATGTCACACTGTACTTTGAGAAATTCTATTCAATTTCTCAAAGAAGGCACCTATTCTCCACAAATTGGATGAGAATGTAGGAGAGAGTCTGTGTGACATAGCAAGCAAGTGTATTCCACCAAAGGTACTGAGAGAAGAAAACATTTAGCATATAGATGTGAGGAGCCCTGACATTCATTCCCCAGATTAAGAGCTTTTCACTGGATATCTGGCAAGGAGGTAGTTAGTAACTGAGGAAGCACAAAAGATCCCCATCACATGACAGTATTTCTTCAAAGATGCCAGAACATTCTATATGAAAACCTTTCAAAAATTTTGCAGAAGTTCCCAGTGACAGACCAGATTGGCCAAATCTGTCAGTGGTCATCACAGAGACCCAGGATAAGGTGAGCCCAAAGCAGATTTCCCAGTCTGTTGATGGAAGATGCATAACTGAAAGTTTGGATTATGTCAACTAACCTGAAAGGGTTTGGGCCTAAGTACAGAAGTTGACTAGTTGATGAATTCTGGGGGAAGCTGTCCAAAGTAAAATCTGTGAGCACAGGGTAGTTGAGATTCACAGAGCTCTACAAGTTCATGAAACAAATTCTAATTGCGATGTAGAAAGGGCCTTCAGCATGAAAGACAGAATTCAGAAGTCATTTGTATCACAAATCACTAGGGAATGTAATGTCTTGCAAAATTAATGAATTCATTGACACCGACTGTTATGACCTTGATCCTTCTGGCACGCTACACTAAATCTGCCAAGCAAAGCACATCACAATACAAGGACAGTTAGTAAAACAGAAATAGATTCTTAGCAGAGACAGTTCAGAGCCAAATGTTCTCAATCGTCATTAAGCTTGTTTCTAATATGGCTAATATGTCTCTAACAGTTACATTAACAATTAGATAGTCTGGCACTTGGAGAGGGAGGATACAGATAAAGGCATGACCAGGACCCATGGACCATTGCTAAAGCCACCAGCACAGGACCCGAGTGGGCCGAGAGAGCCTCTTCCTCTCCTAAACAGGCTATTGCCTTCGTTAGGGCTGGGGAGCAGAGTGGGCCGAGAGAGCCTCTTCCTCTCCTAAACAGGCTATTGCCTTCGTTAGGGCTGGGGAGCAGCCCAACCCAAATCCACCTCAAAAACATCTGCAGGCACTCTGGGCACTGTAAGGGACTGGCAACTGTCGGTGAATCTAGAGCAGCAACTGAAGTTCCCCATTCAGATTATGGTCACCACACTGCAACTGGACATGGTCCTCAAGTACCACTGCAGCTGACAGTCCCTGGGAAGAGGACTTTGAAAAGAAACTCTCCAAGTATGCAGGACATGTCAGAGACGGCCAGCAGTCTGGACGGAAAGCAGTGTGTCTCCCAGTAGGGGTGGGATGCAGGGGTTTTGCAGCCTGATCTCAAGTGAGAGTCTTCAGTTATTGGGGCCCTGAGGGAGAGAGAAGGAGAAGCATCCACAATACCGGTGAAGTGGCAGAGAGAGCCTCGAGATGACTGTGGCTGAAGACAGGCAAGCCATGGGGTCAGAGTAGCCAGCCATCTGGACACAACCTTGGGTCTGATCAGCTCCATGAGGGTCACCTGGAGGAGGGGGTATGATGTTGAAAGACCTGAAACACCAGATGAGTCCTGGAACATCACTGAAGATGTGTCCAGAAGCATCAGTAGATGTATTTGCAGTGTTGTTTCTAACATGTTTGTATCAGTTACACAGTTTTGTTCTTGTTATGTTTCCTCTCTTTTTGTCCCTGGGGGGTTGGGTTGGGGGTGTCCACACTTATCCACCTCACCCATCTCCCTCTGGAGGGTGGGACGTCTGCTTGCAACATGTTACATGGTATTCCTTTGGGTTTCCCCCCCACTCCAAAGGCATGCAGTTGAACCCATGTGCATCTCTAAATTGCCTATAGTGTGTGACTGTGTATGTGTCCTGCTGTCTCATAGATTGCTGCCTGGCATGGGCTCCAAATCCCCCCCCC
>JABJVO010000039.1:5410058-5420535 GCA_026770805.1 Boulengeromyrus knoepffleri
CTGTCTGGCAGGGAGCTGGGAGGGAGCAAAAATGTGGGCTGTCTGGCAGGGAGCTGGGAGGGAGCAAAAATGTGGGCTGTCTGTAGGTCCCTGAAAACCTTACTGGGAAACACTGCTTTAGGTAGCACTAAATTAAGCACCTGGGAGTCTGACATGTGACAAAAAACAGTTTTTTTTTGTACTGTCTAAATCGGAAATTGTTAATGAGAGAGGAGCTAGCAAGTGTGAGGAAAGGTCAGCCAGCTCTTCATTATGACAAAAAGTCACTTCATTTCATTACATTGACTAAACTGACCTTTATGTGCATAATTAACATTTAAAGAAGAGAAGAAAAGTTTGACTTTTTTTACCAGTCTTCTCTGTTACTGTTGTTGTAAATCATTGGTTCAGTTTCATCTTAATCTAATTAATGCTTGAAGTTTGCTGCAGTTTTTTGTACTTTTATACATCCCAAAAAAAAAAAAATTGGGATTGTGATCCAAATCATCCATGTGATAGAAAAGCATAGCTGAGGGCAAAGCAGACAAAGCTGGGCGCAGACAGAAGCCGAAATGTGGACACACAACCGCCCACACAAAAACTGGGATTAACTCGATGAGAAAAAAAATGTATGTTTTGTAAACCCAGGGGCAAGTGTACAGAACATTCTGGATTCGTTGAAAAAAGAGGACACTCACTGTGAAGCAGGGATCTGCAGGCTAACCAGATGAATGACCATGTGCTCTCCAGCAATTTGTATCACCAAGCAGAGTTTTGATATGAAAAAAAATTAATTGGCATTTATTAACTTCCTATTTATTTGAGTAAGCCAAGGACTAAGTTTTTACCTTAGAGATTTTGTCAAGTATTATGTTTTGTTGCCTCTTCCCCTGGAATGTAAATAACTGCAACTGCACTACAACTGCAACGATTGGACTCAAATGCATATTTTAAAAGAGGACCAGAGACTTTAATGTGGCAGGAAAAAATGAGAATCAAGCACTCCAAGCCCGAAACTGGCATAGGAAGAAACAGGATCCAAAATGTCGGGCAAAGCGACACTGGATGAAACAGGTGAAGGTCAGATAAGGAGTGAACAGCAATCAAGGGAGAAGGTGCACTTGGAATCTGAATGTGGCACTGCTGGTGCACTGGGGAAAGTGCATGGGCTCCAGTGTCGGATCTGGTGGCTTAAGCACTGCCAGTACATTAAACTCTCTCTCCTGTGGCACTCCTGGAGCTGACGGACAAGACAGTTGATCCTGAGAGCCAGATCAACCAACTTTCCAGGAAACTCTCAGGTACTGAACTCAACCTTAAATGTAAGGTATGCGATTTTAATCCAATACATTTTTTGTCAAATTCAGCAAAGTTCTCCTCACAGTGTGTGCGTTGGGAAAAAAAATGGTGTTTATATGCAGCTTTGACTCTGTAAATGGGAAAAAAAAACAAGTGGCTCAGATTGAGCCACACAACACTGATCCAGCCAATCAGCAACAAGTAGTGTTCATGCACAGGAGAGATGGGTAATGGGAGACTGGGGAGGTGGGAAGGAGAGGGGGGAGCAGCTTGAGGTGACGGGCTGGGATTTTTGGTTGGATACTTTGCTAGTTTCTCCAGAATTATATACCCGAGCTTTAGACTCGCCCCTTTATCTCTAAGTCAATGGGAGAATAAGCTTAAGTGAAAAGCGCACAGCTATGTACTTTTTTGACCCCAGTGTTAAGTAGGTTACTTGTTTGGATGATCAAATTAAAGAAAATTATTTCCAATGGAACTCTTCTGATGGTGGTTTTCTAAGGTATTCTTCAAACTTGACTGCTTTTCTAATTAATTTTAAGCTTAGTGTCTTGGCTTTGAGTTATTCTGGTTACTCCCTCATTTGTTCAGCACTCGTCACTCTTCAGTGGTCGCTTGGGCTGTCAGGAGTACAGTGTGAGAGGCAAAAAATGTCCTGTAATGCACCACATGTAGTTGAGTGCAAACAAAAGGAAGATATTTGGGGTACAACCTAAATTTATGCTGGGTGAATTGACTTGGGCTGAATTGGCCAGGAACAATAAGGGTGTCATGCACTGTTATGGGAAATCGCACCTATGATATGTGCATGTAGACACATGTCAACGTTTGGCTGCTAAACTACACAGCAATGCCAGTGACTTGTGCTTACAGTTTAACGTAACTGGTTTGTTACTCATTGTCTATGCACATCTCAAACATTCTCCAGTTTAACAGTGCAGCGTAATTGTTGTTGTTTGTTTTTTTTCTATCTTGGAAGCAGCTATTGCCTGACCATGAGCATTTTGCAGAACCTCATTTGTTAAATAAACTCCAGGATATGGGGAAGTTTGACTCATCTGACGTGGGAGCCTCAACCAATCAGGCAGCCTGTGATAAGGAGCGACAGCCGCTTGACCAGGTAGTGTTGCATCTGCACAGGGGCTCAGTGAAGCTGCGATTACCTGAGTTCAATTCCCAGTCCCGCATCCTTACTGAGATTCAGCTGTACTCAAGCTCACTCTGAAAACCTCTCGTACCCCAGGTTTCAGTTCAAGTGATTGCCAACAGCTTGTTTGCAATTATGATGATGGGGGTCGGAGGTGGTGTGTGTGTGTGCGTGTGTGTGCGTGTGTGTTGGGGGGTCTTTGCCAGGGTTTGTTGAAAGTCCTGTCACATATAGAGTAGTTTTGCTTTTTATTTATCAAACTGCACGTGTTGTAGGAAAGACCAACCTGTGTGAATGACAGAAGGGAGGCTCATGAAAACACAGGGAGACGCCATTTCAACAAGCCACCAGCATGCAGTCTGAAAACTGGCAGTTCTCATCAGGTCACCTTTCCATGAATCTCATTGTTTAATTTATTTTTATTATGTGTCACAGCGCAAGTTTCAAACAAAAGAGACCTTAAGAGGCGAAAATAAGCATCCATTCATCTGTTATATGGAGTAACACCATTATTCAAAATGTGGCTATAAAGTATCAATTCTACATAATTATGACATCATAACACATCTATGCAAGTGTGCTGTGTTAATATAAGAGTAATACTTCATATATCTACACCAGGTGCTTCACCATTTTTACTTTTAAATACTGCAAGGATGTATTCAGTATTCAGGTGTCTAGGATATCTGTTGGTTTTGAAGCTTGATGAAAGCTCATTTTTGAATAGGCGCTGGATGAATCTTAAACCACTGCTTATGCATATGGATGCAATGTGAGATGAGCCTCTTCCAGTAGCAAATGTTATTGACTGCAACCTTGTGATAAAGCGGAAAAGGAATTTTTAAGAAGGTGGACTGTAAACTTAATGCCTAATTTTACATAAAAACCTTATATGTTGCAGTCAGTTTTGACTTAACAATAATTCATCAAGGAATATTGTAATAGATTTTTGAAGTGTTTACTTTTGATTCCATTTCTTCATTTTTGGCATTGTATATGTATAAATATGTATATTTTTGTTCTGTAGTGAAGCTGTGTCATAATAACAAAACTGACTTCCAACTGTACTGTACCTACAAGTACTATATCTGCATATTGGCAATGTTATCATTCTGGGTTTCATTTTTAAACTATGCATATGTGACAGGATAAGAAGTTCAGAGATTTGGAAGGAACTCGGCATAGAGTCTCTGCTCCTCCAGATTGAGAGGAGTCAGTTCAGCTGCTTTGGACCATCTGGGTGACTTAAAAGCTACATAGTCCAGCTGGCTTGGAAACATCTAGGGATTCCCTCAGAACAAGTCTTTGGCTGTGGAGAAGGACGCAGGCTGGTACCTTCACCAGGAGAACTGATTCATGATGATGATTGATGACGACGACGATGATGATGTACCCTACTCGCACAGCTCTACGAAACATTGATGGGTGGTTCAGTCTGAATGATAACAGCATCCTGCAATATTTCATAGTCGTATTTTTTCCTGGGTGAAGAATTCCGAACAATTTAATGATTAAAGGAAACGCTTTGCTAAGAATTTACAGACAATTCAAGGTTGCATTTTCCAGAATTCCCCAGGCTGAGAAGCACGTCTTTAAAAGTTTGCGACTTAATAACACCGATTAATGAAATGATAAGTTGCTCCATACAGATGCAGAATGCAATTGCTGAGCTACAGCTCCCTAATAGATTAATCAATTCCATATTTTCTGTCTGGGGTGTCTGGAGCAATTCATTCTACCTCAGACCAGTTGCCCCAGCATTAGAGGACGGCTCAGTCATTGACAAGGGGACACAGACCACTCTAGATTACCTGCATTATTAATGGCAGACTCTTTGAATGGGTAATTACTTGAAACAGTGTGCTCAGATTTATAGTCTGCAGTTAGAGATTAGCTGCAGTTATTACATAACAAGTAATCTCTGTACATTTTACGAATAAGAACCCATGATCAGCTAGTAAGGAAAAGAGAGATAGAGAAATGGAGAGATGGAGAAATTAATTTCTGTTACTGATGCAGTATGATACTTGTTCTTAAGATACACAGTTGTGTTGCAATATTGCAATAGGTTTCACTGCTATGAGCTGGTCTAAGGTCATGTGTACCACAAAGGAGAGTGACAATGTATGACAGTAAATACACGTATTGATCCATTAAATGTGGAGATATGAGGTAAACCACTGACAATATGACAGTCAAAAATAAAGATGCTATCAAATACAACACACTAATCAGATGGTATAATGAATCATTGAGCCAATACTAGAACCACGCTAACAAACAGCAGCAGCAACAACATGCTTTGTGAACGACAACCAGACTCAGAAACCAACAGTTACATCAGTCATGAAATGGAGCTCAGCCGTTGCTCCGCACTGTCACATCAGTCTCCCTTTGAAAAGGCTGTCTTCCTGGTGGGACCCAATTGGACTAGCTTCCATTGATGACATGGACTTGCGGTTGCACGATCAATAGCAGACTTGCGGAGAAGACTGACATTTTCACCACTAATCCTACCAAAGGTCAAAACATCCTGTTTGGCAAGAGTTATTGCAACATATATAGATCTAGGAAAAGCACTTAAGATGTTCAGTATAGTGTAATTTTTCCATAGAGAAATCAATCATTATTTGATTATTAATTTGTTCATTTGTGTGTATAGTTCTTTAGTTACCAGATCAATACTTTGCTTGTACTTTTCACATAATACACGTAACTAATGCTAAAACCTGAAATGTTTCAAATGACAATTAACTATCTTCAGATAGTGCAAACAAAGGCTAAATCAGAAATATTCCGCTTGCATATACAATTAGACCCACCTCTCTGGTAACTCAGGTGAAAGAAATTGCCTTACCAAAGAAACCTTACAATTTGTGCATCAGTGTAAAAGCCAGTCTTTGTAGGGATTATTTGTCGGCCCCAAAAGGAAAGGCATGAAAGTGAAGCTGAAATGACATCCTAAAGTTGGAGATAAAGTTAAACAAATACATTGAGAGGCTGCAAAATAATATGCAAGGTTATGAATACCTCTGTGAACACTTCCAATTCCTTGCACTATATAGAAGTTTCTCAAAACTCACCATTTGAACAAGGAGTCATATGAAATAAGCTACTGAGCTAGAAATGACTGTACAAGAGCTGCTGGGTTTTGGTGACAGACAGTAGTGAAAGGGTACATCAGGCATCAAGAGCCCTCAATGCTGACCTGGATGCCCTAGTGACATAAAAAAAAACTCTAACTTAAAAAAGAAATATCGCAAAGCCCATTTGAAGTTTGCCAGACACTAATGTGATCCAGCCTACTTGTCAAAATATGTGGGAAGAGCTGTTATTTTCTGATGAGTACAAGACACAAGCAGGCTCAGGGTCACTCAGACATTAAGTGGCTGGAGTCTGAAAACTCAGCCTATGTCAGTTTTATCTTTTCTGTCTAATATCTGCAGACATATGATTAATTGATTGATGAGCTTTATTAATCTCATTTTGCTATAAAATAGCAACTAGGCAACATAATGTGTATATTATTTCTAAGCCAGTAATATCTAAAAATATTTGAAGGGTGTGGACACTTATGCAAGGCACTGCATAGACCGATCAGTCATAACATTAAAACCACTGACAGATGAAGGGAATAATAAGGTGAGAGCACTAGGGACAGAACAGACCAGGGAAACAGCGGGAGACAGGATAGCCAGGGACACCTGCTGGCCAAACAGGGAGATGACTGACTGAACGGAGACCAAGTCTAGCAACGAGGATGCACTCTAGGAAGAAGGCAAGCAGGTGGAGGCAGTGGGATGTTCTGGGCAATGTTCTGCTGGGAATCCTTGAGTCCTACTATTCATATGAATGTTGAGAAGCGCTACACATCCCACCTCGGCCTGAGATTGCCAATGATTTAAATCTACGGCTACATCCCTTCCCAGCAGTAGGTGTGTGCAGAGGTTGCGTTAGACTTTATCATTGTCCATCAAGGTCGTAAAAATTCCATCATAATGTATTATTACACATCCTTATCATTTTCATGTTTTAATGATAATAAGATATTAAATAGCATTTTCCTTCACATTATTATTTTTAAATAATTAATATATAGCACAACTTTATAGACAGAGATGGACATAACTGGTACACAAGTACGCATTCACCTTTAAAAATGATACGTGCTACAATCGATTGTTTGTGAAAGTGCAAATGCGTACTTATTTTATGTGCATTTGCACTGCTATAACAAGAAAATGCCTTTCATTTTAACCTGTATACCACAAATAAAGTAGAGTTAGCATATAAAGATTCTGGACATTAAAATGCATTATATTTTGTTTTCGTATCAGCACATATGCACATAAAATAAGTATGCGTTTACACTATTACCACAATCGATTGTCGCACATATCGTTTTTAACTTTTTTTCAACTTGTGTACCAGTTATGTTCATCCCTGCTTGTAGATCATGCATTTATAAGGGCATGTAGAGAAATGAAGAACAGAACACAACATGTTTATTATTCATAATTAAAAGTTTCCACAGGATAAAGAACAATGTAAGGTTATTCTGCTGGCAAGTTTCACTACCCGCAACCGGCAATATTACACAAAGTATTGTGGTCATCAAGGGAATTTTTAGATGTAAAAATATGGAGGCACAAGCAACAAGGTATTAATGCATTAAATGTAATTGAGGTACAAAAATAACTCCATGCGTCTCTGTGTACCTCAGAATTCATTATGTTGCTTTTAGCAGCAGCCACCTCATCAAAATGCACAAAGGAACCAGTTCCAGTGGTAACTATACATGCCAAAGCCTTTTCACTGCCACCATCCTGTGTCACTGGGGAAGTGGTATTCTTAGGATCACGAGATGTCATTTTCTTTCCCCATATTGTTATCTTTCCATCACTCTGGTGCAGGTGAATCTCATATTTCCACATGATGTTCAAAAGCTGAAGAGATTTTTTGATATCCGTCTCAGCAACCTGTAACCTGGCATTTATGTTCTTGAATTTTACTAGTTGATTCCATCTTGTGGTATAATCTAAATTTATGCATTGCCATTTTTGTCTTTATTGTTGTCTTGGAGATGGCTACACCTACATCCTGGAGAGTGTTTTTTCTGGCTGACTGTTGATAAGGGGATTTTCTTTGTAAGTAAAATCATTATTGTTTCATCCACTGCACAGTAGTCTTGTCAAGGACCCGAAGGGTTCAGGCATGGGAGTGGGGCATGGTGCAGGCAGGAAGGTGGACGACCCACTGGAGGCTCACAGGACGAATGTTGTTTATTAACAGAAAACACTAGGAACACTACAAAAACAGAATGAAACACAAGGGGTCAAAAGTAAAAGGGGAAAAACATGGACTAACTACAAATGAGGTAGGCAGGTTACAAATCACACAACATTCAACATCCATCACATACACATCACAATGACCCACTGGGGAACTGAACTCAGGTTGGAACTTAAATACAAAAACTGAACTGCGTAACAACAAGCAGGAGTGAGACATACTGTAGGCAATTAACCAATCTGGGAGGGTGCAGGGCAACGAGCAATCAGGCAAACACACAAGAACAGACAACAGGTGAAACTAATAATAAACTAATAATTACTCAGAAACTAAACAGGGAAACTAGGAACTGACAAAGAAACAAGGAAACGGAATCTAATACTGGGGAAATAAGAAAGACAAGTAAAACACAACCAAGGCACTAAGCAAGAAACCAAAACAGAAAACAAACCACAAAATCACAGGAAGTAGAAAACTGGTACCAATGAAACACTAGGGAACAAAATACAAAAACAGAGGAGGCGGGATTCAAACACACAATAGAGGGGTTAACAGGTAGCCGCATGCTGAGCTACAGACTGACAACAGGGAGGACAGGATGGCCAGCGACACCTGCTGGCCAAACGGGGAGAAGACGCAAGACTGGGACAAAACAGGTGCTGACCCTGAGAAGTCTGCCCTGGTCTAGCAGGATGTTTGGCGTTCCTGAGCTCACCGGTACATTCCCTCTCTCTCTTTTTTAATAATGTACCAAACAGTTGATTTTGGCACACCTCGTGTTTTTGCTTCATCTGGGATTGTTTGTTCAGCTTCATGATGACCTGCTTTACTAGAATTGTCACTGCTTTACTGCCGTTGAGTGGAATCAGCAACAGATTCCAAATGAAAATACAGTACCAGAGTTAGGGTTAGGATGTCATACAATTAATTGTGTACAACTGGGAAAGGAACAGTTAATCTGCCAGTTGTCCAAATACTTTTGGTCCCTTGGATGGGAGGTATTATTATGAATATTACTATGAATAATTCCCTGCACAGTTCACCATCCATGGAAAGAAGTACTCCCTATTACAATTCTCTGTTTTCATTTATGAAGGTCTAGATAAGAATTTTATGGTGCACACTAACTTCTATAAAGGAAGAAATATAACCTTGGTTGACAAAAAAATACACAGCAGATATATTCAATATGTTGCCATTCTTTTCCAAAAAGTAAGCCAATATTCAGCAACCATGTGGAAAAAAATGCTTACAACCTATAATTTAACAGTAATTTACAAACATTTCCTGAAGGAGTTATTCAGTTTTTCTCATGGTTTTGCAGAAGTTTTGGCCCACTCTTCCTTACAACCTCTTCAGTTCATTGATGTTTGAGGGCATTCATGAATGTGGAGCTCTCTTGGGATCCCACCACGTCATCTCAGTGGCTTGAGGTCTGGACTTTAACTTGGCCATTCCAACACCTTGGTTTCTTCTCTTCTTTACCCATTTAGATGTTCATATGCTGTTGTGCCTGGGAACATAGTCTTTGCACAACCCAGTTTTGGTTCAGCTTAAGCTATCAGACAGGTGGCCTAATATATACGTCTAAATAATATTTTGAGTTCATGTCGTCTCACTGGCTGCAAAAAAAGCCCAAATCATCACCTCCACCATGCATGACAGTTGGGATAAGGTCTTTCTGACAACTCTCAGCGTTTGATATTTACTATGCATGGGGTTGTGTATGATGACCAAACATCTACACCTTGATCTCATCTGTGCACAGGATATTGTTCCACAACCTTTGTGATTTGTTCAGATGCAGATTCACAAACATAAATCACGCTTCCATATATATATATATATATATATTTTGCAAGGTTACATAGCTCTTGATGTAGGGTTTTATTGATATTTCTGACCATTAAACCATCTGACCTTGGACTAATTAAGCTGGGACGCCCACTTCTGAGAAGACTGGCGTCTGACTTGAAGGCTCTCCATTTGTGAACAGGACTTCTCAATGTAAAATGGTGAACATATTGAAATCTGGTCTATTTTTTTTTATTATTTTTAAAATTTTGGTTAGAATCATTGGTTTATAGAAGTAGGTGAGGACCACACAATTATTTACCCCCAATAAATATAAGCATAGAATCGAAGGAAGGCTTTGCATTTTTATTATAACTGTAGTTGTCCATAGCCTTAAATCAAATGTGACAATGTTCACTTTATGCAGTTTGGGATCGCTTCATTTCAAATCCATCGTGATGATGTACAAAGCCAAAGTGTCTGTCCAAATACGAGGGGACTGCACTGTAAGTGACAAACTGATAAATATTTTAAATTAAGCATACCGTTTAAACAATATAGTTATTCTTTACTGTCAGCTAATTTCTGTGTCTAATGGGGGGCATAATGATAGCAATTGTAACTTTGTCAAAATGAAAAATGATTATTTTGCATGATAAACAGGTGCCCTAGATGTAGTGAGAGCATGATGCAATTTATTTTTATTCTATGAAAACTTCTTGTTTATTTTACTGTAAACATTTTCATGTATGTTGAGTTACATGGTACATAGAGATACCACTTCACCTAGCTGCATGTCTTTGGACTGTGCAAGCAAACCCACATAGCAGGAGGGGAATAAGACCTTTTGGTCCCCGTTAATTATTTATCCTCTCAGAGACATGGGGGAGGGGTGGTGGGTGTGTGTGGGGGGGGGGGGGGGGGGGTTGGGGGGAGAGACCCCCCACCAGCAGCGGGGCGAAGGGT
>JABJVO010000039.1:5499363-5510720 GCA_026770805.1 Boulengeromyrus knoepffleri
AAGTGTCTACAGGACAGTTGCTGTAGGCAGCAGACCTCACTGTCAAAGTGTCTACAGGACAGTTGCTGTAGGCAGCATACCTCACTGTCAAAGTGTCTACAGGACAGTTGCTGTAGGCAGCAGACCTCACTGTCAAAGTGTCTACAGGACAGCTGCTATAGGCAGCAGACCTCACTGTCAAAGTGTCTACAGTGCAGCTCAGCCTGTGTTTTTCAGCATAACAGTTCAGCATAACACATACTTATGTATGTCAATTAATAAACCATAAACATACGGCTGGCACAATTTGTTTCAAGTACCTCAATAAGATTGAGGTAATATGTCGTAAATGATAAACTACATTTAATAAGAGTTGATAAAAGCATGGTATAGAATCCCAACCAATACTGAACTTCCTAGGGCTATAATTCCTGTGCTACACTGGAATCCATAAAACATTAACATTTAGCTTATTTAGCTGAAACTTTCATCCAAAGCAGCATACAAATAAGGAAAGAAAGTGAGGTCAGAGAGCAAAATCAGCTAGCATGCCTGGGGCAGTGGACGTTCAGGGCGCTGCTCAATGGGCCAGCAGTGGTACAGTTACCCTGCCAGTCGAGGAGGTGGGCAGAACCCCCCAGCCCTCTGAGCGACACAGCGCCCCTAGCAGGACATGCACCCATTATACCTCTGTGATAACCTGCAATAAGAATAATAGGGCCGATTCAAATTGCATTGCAAATGACTAGGTGTTCAATGACAGTTAGCATAATAATGTTGGCTTCTAGCTAACAGCATATAACGTGATCTAAAATGCTTTTTTATACTGTGGAATGGTAATTATTAAAAATTTAAATGTTCTTTGCCTCACCTTGCATTTCATTGGTTAGCCACCCAGCCTTTGTAATTAGTTTTAAATTTTTTGCTTAAATGTTGTTCGTTATATTTTATTTTTCTATGGGACAATAGAAATGTGGGGTAACGTTTTACATTGACGGCACCTTCATAATGCATTCATTATGAATTGATAGAACATTCATTAGCAGTATGTAAGTATACCTTAGCATTCTATCATACTTTAGCAGCTTTAATATGCATTCATAACAAACATTATATGATAATAACAAACGTTATTAATGTGTGTTGAAGTTGTTAAGGTTCTCTGTATGGACAAAACCACTGGGACACACCTCTTAATCACTGAATTCAGGTGATTCATTCAGACCCATTGCCACAGGTGTATAAAATGAAGCACCTAGCCTTGCAGTCAGGTTTACAAACATTCATGAAAGAATGTGAAATTGTGAAGAGCTTCAAACATGACACTAGGATATCACCTGTGCAAATTTCTGAAATTTCTTCTCTGCTCAAAGCATTTAGGAACTACAGCAACTCAGCCATGAAGTGCCAGACCATGTAAAGTAACAGAGCTGGGTCACTGAATGCTGAGGCGCATAGTGTGTAAAAGTCACCAACGCTCTGTTGACTCAGTAACTGCAGAGGTACAAACCCCCTCTGGCATTAACCCCAGCCAGAGAACTGGGTTCTGGGAGCTTCATGGAATGGGCTTCCATGGCCGAGCAGCGGCACGCAAGCCTAACATCACCAAGTGCAATACCAACCGTCAGATGGAGTGATGTAAAGCACACCGCCACTGGGCTCTGGAGCAGTCAAAAAGTGTTCTGTGGATCATGCATCTCTGTCTGGACATCTGGTGGATGAGTTTAGGTTTGACAGATCCCAGGAGAACATTACCTGCCTGACTACATTGTGCCAACTGTAAAGTTTGGTGGAGGAGGGATAATGGTATGGGGTTTCTTGTCAGGGGTTGGCTAGGCCCCTTAGCTCTAGTGAAGGGAACTCATAATGTTTCAGCATACCAAAATATTTTGGACAATTTTATGCTTCCAGTTTTGTGGAAACAGTTCGGGAAAGGGTCTTTTCTGTCTCAGCATGACTGTGCCCCAGTGCACAAAGCAAGGTCCATAAAGACATGGTTGGGTGAGTTTGGTGTGGAAGAACCTGACTGATCCACACAGAGCCCTGACCTCAACCCCATGGAACACCTTTGGGATGAACTAGTATGGAGACTGCGAGCCAGACCTTCACATCCAACATCAGTGCCTGACCTCATAAATGCTTTTCTGGATGAATGGGCAAAAATTCCCGCAGACACATTACAAAATCTTGTGGAAAACCTTCCCAGATGAGTGGCAGCTGTTATAGCTGCAAAGGGGGGACAACTCTATATTGAAGCCTATGGATTTAGAGTGGGAAGTCATACAAGTTTCTGTAGGTGTAATAGGCAGGTGTCCCAATTCTCTTCTCCATATAGTGTATATTAGGATGTTAAGGTTTGCTTCCATGATGCTTATGAATGTTTTATGAATACATTATGAAGGCATTATGAAAGTGACGTTAATGTAAAGTGTTGCCCTATACAGATTTATGATAAAACTGAAAATATACCCAGTATGTAGCTTACTAGGTCACAGTTCAAATACTCATACATTTTAATAGTCTGACAAAAAACCTGCATATAATCAAAATATGAAAATCTCTTGATGTTAAAAAAATCTTTGACCTTATGGTAATCTCTTGTTTAGATGTAAAATACGTGTCCAGACATTAGCAGCAGATTTTTGTGACTAAGATGTTGCTCTAAACATCACAAGATGTTGGAGTGCACAGTTTCATCCTGACCTTGTTTGTTAAAGTAGAAATTTAAAAAAGAAAATGTGTATTGAAAGAAACCTAAGGCAGATGGTCCATTCCCTTAGCTATGATTACGCGTCTGCCAATCTCCCATCTGCTATGACCCATTTTCTCTTTTAAGATTAATACAAGAAACTGAAAATGAATTAGTTGGTAAATTAGAACGACATCGTTTTCTTATTCAGTAACCCTCTGAGCTGCTTGAATGAATTTGACATACTGAGGCTGTTGCACCATTGACGGAATGGTAATTGCACCTCTTCCTGTACTCCGAAGGTAACAAAGTGTCCCTGGGCACTTGGCTTTATGCATGGGTCCATCAACATTTCCCCTGCAATCACTGTTTGGGACCTTCTGTCTGCATAAATATATGCCTTGTAAAGGCGTTGACTGTTAGGGGAAAGAGAGAGGGACACATCATAAGAGAGAGACATATCATAAGAGAGGGACACATCACAAAAGAGAGGGATATATAAGAGAGTGACATCTCACAAGAAAGAGAGACATACAATGAGACATACATCTTAAGAGAGACACACATCATTAAGAGAGAAACATGTCATAAGAGAGGTACAGATTTTAAGAAGGAGACATTAAGAGAGAGACATATCAAAAGAGAGAGAGAGAGATATCATAAGTGAGAGCAACACATCGTAAGAGAGAGACATATCATAAGAGAGAGAGACATATCATAAGAGAGAGACATATCATAAGAGAGAGAGACATATCATAAGAGAGAGACATATCATAAGACAGAGAGACATCATTTTCTAATGGTCCTTATATTCCAGTGAACTCAACTACAATGTGTGTAATATGTGGCATATTAATTCATAATTCTTTATATTATATCGGTATAAACACATGCAGTGTAGATGTCTTTGTTGTCATTTACACACTAAATCAATGTTTTCCAGCCTCAACCACTGACCACAGTCTATGTTTTTGCTCCGTCCCAGCTCCCTGCCAGGCTGTCCACATTTTTGCTCCCCTTCTGGAAGCTGAGAGGGAGCAAAAACACGCACTGCTGCGGGTCTCCAAGGACCAGATAGGGAAACAGTGCACTAAACAAATGACGTGACGGTGCTGACAATGTGAGATCGCTGGACGGCACCACAGCCCGACGCTGCGAGTTGATCCTCTTGACACATGGAAGCCAAACAAGCTGCAGCTGGCAGGCAATCTGGAGATGACAATTAATTTCTGTTGCTCCTCACCTGCAGTGGCAGTGGTAGCACTTGCCTCACACTGCAAGGACCAGTGTTACAGTGTCTGTCTTGGCTCCATGTACGTGGAGCTCACATATTTTCCCTGTGTCATTGTGCCGTTTTGTCCAGGTACTCCGGTTTTGCCCCATGATCAAACACAATGCAGCGGAGAATTGGAGTTCCCTAATTATCCATAGGCGTGTGTGTCCTGCGGTGCGTTATAACGCCATCCTGGGTTATTCCCTTGTGCTTGTAGATTGTGGAATAGGCTGTGGACCCCCGTCACCATGAATAGGACAAGCAGGTAGATGGGATGGATGGGAACAGCAGACGCATGGATGGATGTGGTTCATCCCAGTGGCTATTTAAGCAGTCAGGAGAGACAGAAAGGGGAAAAGAACCTCACCCGCATCACTAATCCTGCTGGTGAGCCAATAGGATTATACACAGGAAGGAACTCTAATGTCTGAATATATTTCAAGCTGTAGAGACAAAATTACAGTCCTTTGACATAGATTCAGATTTCAAGATTGCTTTGCATACAGAATATTTTTCTCTTTCTCTGTTTCTCTTCGGGCTGGACTGAGATTAGAAATCGGCTGTGGACTTTGGGGTAAATTTTGCCAGATTGGGGTCCCCCCCAATACATTTGGTGACCCACATACCCATTGGCCCCCCGGGAAAATGCCTGGTATGCCAGATGGCCAGTGCAGCCAGTTCTCGTTTACATTTATGAATGCATGCATTTTTCATAATGGCTTATCCACTAAAGCACAGCGAGTCTGGAGACTGTCCCAGTGGCCATAGGGCACAAGGTAAGCAGCCCCTGCATAGGATGCCGGTCCATTGCAACTCTGCCGCAGGATGGAACCTACACAGGAAGAAAGAGAGCGTGCAGATGCCCGGTGCACACAGAGCCAGGTCTGGGATCTAATCCAAATCCTTGGGGATCTGAGGTCCCAGTGCAGCCCAGTGAGACCCCCCAAAACAGAAGTCGGCATTACTGAACCACTAACTGAAACAATTAACTTTTCGCAATGTATATAAACATATATCAGCATTTTTTTGACTGATTCTCCACCCGGTGTTTTCTATTTCCAGAGTCATTTTGTTTTGCCATATATCAATGCATGTATTTCATGAATTATTGAATATTATTCATTGCACATGTACTGTACTGTAGTGCAACTTGGGTGACTGGTAGGTTCTTTTTGTTCTTACTGACTATTGGAATATACATGGGTGTGTAAGGAAGTAAAATATGAAATTAATTAAATCATTATTGGTCAGTTAGAAATTAGGATCAGTATATAATCTAAAAATTCATGATCAGCTATGCTCTATGGCTCTCAACTGATTTCTTTATTTAAATCGCTGATTAGTATGTGAAAGGAAATTAAGACTAAAAAGAATCATTGTAAAGGAGTCATGAGAGAGGGGATTTAGGGGGTGATTTAGGGTCTACTGGCTGAGCAGCAAGTAAGATAATTAACTAGGATTGTCATCAATTTAAAGCCTCCCAGCTCATCGCTAATGAGGAACTGTGAAACTGCATTATAAATGGTCATTCATAACACTAGTATTATAAGTATGACATGGTGTTATCTGTTTCTCCAGATATTTTTTCTGTGATATGTCCGACATATCAAAAGGACTTCTGAAATGCAGCGCGCGCTCGTAGAGAGGAGCAGGTGACCTTGACTCTAATTGCGGGAAGTACGGGGGTGTAAAGAGCCAGACAATTCTCTTAAAATACCCCCAGACCCGCTGTCTGGACACCGTTATTGGTCCACAGCGGGGAGAAGACAATACCCTGGGGGTGTGTAACTCCCAGAAGCCTCGGCTCCTTGGGATCACATGACCCCAATTAAGTGGCCCTGAGGGAGGGGCTGCTCTTAGGAATCCAGCACGGAGTTCAGCTATTTTTCTTGCACACTGAAATATCCAGTTATCTGCTTTATTATATATATATATTTAGGTTCAAATGCAGCTTAAATGTTACCCATTTCATATTATATGGTGAGTATTTGTATTCTGTGCTAACCCCAAAATCAAGCTTGTTATGAAAAACATGCATGATTTTCCCAGTTCCCCTCCAGTCAAAGTGACAGCTTTTGTTGTTTTAGCAGTTTGCTTCAATTTGCAGTGTAGACGTCATCTGCTTCCTTCAAACGATGGAAACCAGGGCAAGCAAAACCCAGAAATGCAGAAACGCAGGGTAGGCTTGTATAGTATGTGTACAGGAAGTAGTGATTGAGTGACCCGACCAGCGGAGTTCCAGTGCTGATGAAGTGGCTGGGTGGAGTAGAAGAGGAGGAGCTCGAAAGCTTCAGTGGTCATGGCAGCCTGCATTGTTGTCTGTATGTCGGAGCAAAATGAAGGTTGCGGTACATGAGCAAATTGAGCTGACTTGCCTCTGGTGAGGCCCTTGAAACGGTACCCAAGGAGCTGCTGGTGCATATTATGCTTCAGTGGTGAATGTTTTTCCTGCCCCACATTCAGCTCATGTACTCCCATGCCAGCCATAATGGCCCTGCTAATGTGCAATAGACAGCTGCTGTCTGCTTCTGGCGTGACTCGTAGGGTGCTGCCCATCTCTCCCTGTGAGGTGACCCAGTTTCCTCTCACGCAGTCGCCCCACAAGATACAACCTGGAGAGGTGATGCAACAGCTGACTGGCAATGTGCGACACACCAACAGGGGCCGATCGCCACCAGGACAACAACAGCAGCATCCTCAGAAGAATCCAGGTAACCACCTGTGAGGAATGCTAACAAGCTGGAGGCCGCTAACTGGCCCAAGCGGGGGGCGGGGCTGCTCTCTCCAGCAGAGCTTAAAGCCCACATGGGAAAATGGTGGGTGAGACAAAGCTAAGCAAGCTGCAAATGCTGTTTATGTCTTCAGGAAGCAACATTACAGAGGATGCTGTCTCCTGACCGACCCCATCTGTGCCAAGGGACCCTCTGCCTGTCAGCTTCAAGAAAGAGGCTTTTTTATTTTTATTATTAAATACAATACAAAAATTCAGATCAAAGACCGATATTTTTATCCATTCTCAGAAATTACATAGCGGGAGCACAGATCTGAAAGATAGGGAACTTTTGAGTGGGGGACCTGCCAGTGCTTTGAAGGACGAGAGGCTTTAGTGGATGGGAAGCTGCTTCAGTCTTGATTAGAATTTTGTTTGTCTGAGCGTCTGTAAGCTTCCTCCTTAGTAGTCGTGCAGGCTGCTGGGAAAAATACATTTCAGACACTAAAAAGGAAGAGAGATACGTATGTTCCGGGAGTGAAGGGAGAAGCTTACACATGAGCTGATGAGTGTATAAAAATACAGGAACCATAAAATAACATCAACAAGACCAAAACTAAATTCGAATAACTTATCTATCCAATAACTTATCCACATTCAGTAACATGGTACTCGGATGATATTAATGGATAAGCAATTTATTTTATAATGTATTGTGGGTATATGTGGGTATCTAAAATATGTGTACATCCTGGTATGTGATTACAATAATACGCGATTATAAAAATATATGGACTTTCAAATTCAATAAGAAGAAAGCACAATTGGGCTTTGTGATTCTATAAATGACAAAAATAATATTGCTGTCATGGGAAAATAATTTATCCCACTGGTTTAATGGTGAGAAAGTGGTGAAAAGTCACTGCAGACATTGATCCTGAAAGTAACATGACACATAAAATCAGGTTCTGGCCTCTCTTCAGCAGAACATAAAGATGTCAACAGTGATGCATCCGAAAAACATCTCATATCCACTTCTACAAAAGAGCATAGATCACCTGTTTAAATTAATAAAACTTCTTATCTGATTATTTAAACACATTCTAATCTCACCTTCTCTTACTTTCTATGACAAGTAAGTTTGAAATGCAATGTAATGGAAAATGTCAGGTTGCTAGACTATATGTTATGATGTTATGTAGATTGTTTGTAGCCTGACAGCTTGGGGGCCTGTAGAACGTGGCATCTCCAGCTCCAAGCTGTCAAAGTGTCCATCATACAGCCAATTATAATGAGGTTGAACAGCTAGGTATACAAGACATTTATTCTCCTGAGCCTCCAGCTGTAATGAACATCTTGCACAGAAGAAGGTGTCAGCTTCAATTCTTGCCACCATTTTAGCCAGCATGACCGGCTTTAGAGCGTAAACATCTACAAATGTGACAACCCAGATCCATTGCTGACAACCACATGTCTTTTTAATAATCGACTTCATGATGCAGGAAGTTTTTGTTTTCTGTATGAACAGCCTCATTACTGAAACACGAATGTATCATAAGAAGATACGCAAAATGATGTGTGAGTTTTAAGCTTAGATATAAGTCTGCTAAATTGCAGAGGAGGCTGGCTTATATGTCTTACACGCATTTTCGTTTATGCATTAAATGATCATTCTAATTAACAAAAGAAGATGTAATCTGGTAGTTTTCCTATTACACCATCAAATGCATCATGAATCTCAGATGAATCCCAGTAAAGACAGTTTAAGCCATTTAAGTACCAAACACTTCCATGTGGGCTGATATATTTGTGTATTATTTTTCTTTTATTTCGCAAAAGGATAAACAGTTAATATAAAGACATTAAGCACTTTGTGAAACGAATATAATAAATTTGATATAGTTAAAATCAGCTTCATTGTTTTATTGCAGTGAATACAATTCCATTTATGCTTTTCGGTTTGTGAAGCAAAATATTAATTCGACATACACACACACACACACACACACAACTAAGGGGTCTAGCCCAACCCCTGAAAACAACCCCATACCATTATCCCTCCACCTGCAAAAGTTACAGCTGGCACAATGCAGTCAGGCAGGTAACATTCTCCTGGCATCTGCAAACCCAGACTGATCCATCAGACTTCCAGACACAGAACATGTTTCCACTGCTCCAGAGTCCAGTGGCAGTGTGCTTTACACCACTGCAGCCAACGTTTGGCATTGTGCTTGGTGATGTGAGGCTTGTTTAGAGCATGCAGCTGCTCGGCCATGGAAGCCCATTGCATGAAGAACCCGGCTAACAGTTTTTGTGCTGGAGTTAATGCCAGAGGGGGTTTGGAACACTGCAGTTATTCAGTCAAGACAACGTTGCGGACTTTTCCACACTGCCTCAGCACTGTTACTTGGCACTTCACGGCTGAGTTGCTGTAGTTCCTAAACGCTTCCACTTTGCAATGATACCACTTACAGTTGGTCATGGAATATCTAGCAGGGAATAAATTTCACAAACTGGCTTATTGCAAAGGTGGCATCCTATGACAGCACCATGCTTGAATTCACTGAGCTCTTCAGAACAGCCCATTCTTTCATAAATGTTGGTAAAACTGATTGCATGGCTGGGTGCTTGATTTTATGTACCTGTGGCAATACTGTAGGTTTGAATGAAACACCTGAATTCAATGATTAAGAGGTGTGTCCCAATATTTTCCATTCCGCTTGTCTTATACAAGGTAACTGGGGTCTGGCACAATGCAGGGGATAATGCAGGGTGGGGTGGCAAAGCCATCGCAGATGAGAAAATTCTAATACAATTTTTCATTGAGCAGGTTTATGGGGACTTTGACAAATGATTCATTAAAATTTACTTTAAATGGATTGAATATGTGATCCGTCAATGACATATTTATTTGTATTGCTACAATCTTTTAATTGCAGACATGTTGCCACATAGTAAAGTAATGGGTTTGAACCTCCCGCAAAATTTGCTTCAGGCCCCGGTCTGCAAAATCTGCAGGGGGGACCCTCCCCACGGATGGCGAAATCTACCGACAGGAACATATCGACAGGGCTCCTAGACCCCCCATGGAATTTATTTCTGGCTATGGGCCTGTTTCATAATGAACTACCTCAAATCAAATACCTACAAAATCCCCAAGGAGCAAAACAAACAGAGATATGAAACAAAAGTGCCGTATTTTTAATTCTGCGTATATAAATACAGTGTCAAGAAAAATTATGTCAATACTTTCAAATTACCTGCATTTATGTATAAATAAGGTCTGATCTTCATTTAAGTTACAAAAATGAGCAAACACAATCTAATATAATTCTTATTATATTGTTCATGTACATTGAATACATCATCAAAAAAATCGCTGTGTAGGTCAGAAAAGTAATAACTTCAACGAAAGCTAATCGGAGCCAGGAGATAGCAAACATGGAGTCCAATCAATGAAATGAGGTGGGAGGTGTAGGTTAGAGATACTTTGAAACCTGACGGGGGCTAAATAAACATCGTTGTGCCCCTAAAGTTTACCACAGTACTGGGGAAATGTTTTATGGTCTAACAATGCTAAGGTTGAGATGTTCAAGAAGAACACGCAGTACTATGTGTTGCATAAAAAGGGCAATGCAACCAGAATGAAAATATCATCCCAGAAGTGAAATATGGTGGAAGAAGTATCCTGGTTTGTAGCTACTTTGCTCCTTTGAGGCCTGGACAGCTTGCCGTCATCAAAAGGAGAATGAATCTCCAGGATTATCAAGGTGTTCTACAGTACCTTGTCTGGCAGCTGAAGCTGAGCAGAAGCTGGATGATACAGTAGGATGATGACCCTAAACTTCAAAGCAATCCTACGACAAAATGGCTTCAAAAAAGGAAATCTACTTTCTAGAGAGACCTAGTCAGAGCCCAGACATTCTAAGAATACGACAGGGCTGAAGCAATTCTGTAAGGTTCAAAATTCCTCCCAAGCATCCTGCACGCCTGATCCACAGATACCGGAAGCACTTATTTCAGGTTATTGCTGGCAAAGGAGAATCAACCACTTATTAAATTCAACGGCTCACTTTTTCCACAGCAATGTAAAAGTTTAATGGGTGTATTCAATAATGACAATAAAGATTATAACCATGTAATCTACATTTGTGACTTATATGAAGATCACATTTTGTGAACAATGAATGCAGAAAACCAGGTAGTTCAACAACTTTTTGTTGGCACTGTACATGGTGCAATGGGTGGGCTGATTGTGTGGGTGCTTGTAGTTTTTTAGGTGACAGGAAATGGCAATTAAAAGCATCAGCAGACCAGCCCATTCCATACCTCATAAAACACATTAGCAGCTACTGATTCAGCACCTTGGGACGCAAAGGCATTCTGCTCAAAGTTCACCAGCTGTTCTAGGGACATAACAAGCTGTATCTGAACGAATCACACTCCATTTACTTTAGTAGCAGCCAACTAAGTGGAGAATGCAGGAGTGAAGAACCATGATCCATGAAGGCCATTGTTTTAATAGGTATGACAAAATTACTTCCAGAAAGATCAACATGCCTTCCAGGTATTGACTTATGAGGGTTCAAGTTGCCTTTTCTTCTCACCAATCTGCCAGACACCTTTCTCTACTGAACAAATTCTAGAACAGGCAGGTTTTTGTAAAAGTAAAATTTTCTAAGTAAAAAAAAGTTAAAAACTCTATA
>JABJVO010000039.1:5536151-5545772 GCA_026770805.1 Boulengeromyrus knoepffleri
TTATATGAAGAAATCCCTCCTGTCGTCTCTCACCAAAAACATTTCATGTGCACTAAAGTGATCAAGTACCAGTCTGTAGGACAACCACACATCTGACATTTGGTACATTTGAGACTAAATAAGACAATATACCATGACATACCAGCCGACAGTTCCCACTTACTGAAGTGTGATGCTGCTCATTTTCAGAGAAAAGGAAAGGTCTACACCTTACTGCTTCTTCTCCGTTAATTGCAGTCGCTAAATATACATTTTGGTCTGGATCACATAGTGTTTGTAAAATTAAATTATCATTTCCAAACTAGAATCTTAAAATTTTCATTACTACTCTATGACCTTTCATTTGTAATTCATTAATTACAGATATAATACAAATTAGGTAGTCACTGCCCATTTCCTTTTACTAAATAGTTTGTAGACATGTCATTAATTTGCTTTCTTTACCGTTACATTTAATTCATCACTCTGAAATGTTTCTTATAACACACTGGACAGACCGTTAATTGGATAGACCATGTAGTCACGGTATGTGAGTGTGTGATATTCAGTAATAATGTTCAAAACATAACCAGCATTATACATTTACAGCCTTTACAGTATACTGGCTTGAGACAAATTTTGACCTCAGACTAAAGTGAAAGCAAAAATTCTCCTTGGTCCTCAAGGGTTAATTGTAACACAAACAGTAAGCTTGTGTTATTATACGTTACATTAAAAATAATCTGTGAGTGGGTTTACCATTCCAAATTCATTGCACAGGGCTAAATATTATCATTTAAATGTTGCTTTTTGGGCATATCGGATTTAGCCTCTAGCTAGTTCAATGCCTTTGATCTTGCATAAACAGACTGCAGATTGTTTAGTGGCAGGAGCTATTAACCGGAGTACCGTTATTCATTTTTCAATGCTATGCCATTCCACTTGAGATCTTTTATTCTTAGCAACAAAACACTTCTGAGATTAAGACCTGAAACCACACAGCGTGCCACCCAGCGTGATTTCTAAGCATCCTGCTATTGCACGCTCTCTCCCATGGATGATTGCTTTAACATCCCAGTAAGCATTAGGCCTTGCTCTTACTCTGGGCAGTTGCTGAATAAGCTGCTAAAAATATAAGTAATGACACACGCATTTTAGCACCACCCTGTGAAGATAAAGAGAAGAAAGAAAATGTCTTTTGGTGAATGGCTGTGCAGCTCAGTGCCCACGACTGGAAGGTCACCAGTTCAAACCTCAAGGTCAAACGACTGATGTCACTGCTGGGCCCTAGAACAAGGCCCATAACCAGCAATTGCTCCATGCTGCCAATTGTACATCATTTTGGATAAAAGGGTCGGTTAAATGAATAAATAAAATTAGATCCATACTTTCAAACCAGAAATAATTATAGGTAATATCATACAAAACAACCAGCTCCTCCGGAGTGTGTAATCCTGGTCTTAGCCCAGCATTAGCCCCTGTGCCCCCATCTCCGAGACAAAGCGAAACTGGCTGGCAAATCGGCGCCCTAAGCTGCTGCCTGTGTCGCCTATTGGATTGACTGGCCATGGAAGTACGAAAATAAAATGGGCAACAGTAAAGCTGATGGAGGCTGACAAATGCAGAATATCAGAAGAAGAGTTAAACAAGAAACGTGGTTTTCTTCTCGATAAATGAGAACCATTCTATTGCAGTGGTGCCCATTTCCCATCATGGGTGCCACTCTGCATCTAGAGAAACATCCACAGCTTCCATGAACAGTGACCATGCTGTGTTTTGGTGCTGTACCCTAACATATTTTGAATCATGCAACTTCACTGCAATATTCCAATATGCCCTCTGAAGGCAAGCATGCAGTTACCTTATACATCAGAAAATATATTCACCAAATGGTATATTTCACAGTGCCTCAAATTTAATTTTCATTTTTTTCTTTTGGATTTTCATTGTTTTTTTTGTTTTTTTTTTTAATAATATCAAATATGTAACTCCTTAGCTTCAGAAAACAATTTCACATAAGTTGGCAATAAGATTTTAAATTTAAAAAACTTTTTGGATTAAAAATTAAATATAAATCAAAAACATTTTTAAAGCACTTTCCTTTTTGAAATATCATAAAATTATGTATTATAAGGTTAGTTAGCAGCTAAAGAAAATTAATTAAGAGTGATCTGTGTCTAAAGATATCCTTGTCTACTCTTATGTAAATTATATGAGATTTGCATTTTATGCAGAAGCTCCTCAAAGTACCAGAATGATCCAGCCATATATTAAATGATATAGATTTGCAGAATGGATACCTGAAGAGAACCACAGGGCACCTGGCTGTAATCCCCAGTAAAGTCATACTCTACACAGGGCAAAGAGGGACACACAAAGAAAGACGGCATGCAAATGAGTTCCAATAGAAAAACACACCTTACCATTGTAGCGGTTGTCACCCGTAACTGGCAAGGAGCATGTGATTTGTCCTGTCAAGCCAACTGTGACCAAGGTACTGTACTGTAAATAAATCTACGATCTATGACACTGTCAATAAATCTACGGGACCTACAAATAAATGTATAGGACCTAGAAATACTATTGCCTAAGTTGTGAACTCTTCAGGGAAGTTTCAGCTCTTACAAGCATTGCATCAGAGATTTCTGTATAATAAATGACTTAGTAGGTAAGTGAGTCTCCATTGGGACACTGATTTACATGAGCAGATTCTCATGAATCTGCTCTGAATACTGCATTCATTATAAGAGGGAAATCTCATATACCTCTTCACTAACCACAGATATAATGCATGTAAATATTTATTAGCTTTTGTCATTAGAGTACACCGAAAAAGACTGAGGGACCAAGAGGAAACCTGGGATCAAAAAGAAGTACATGAAACAGACCATGACAGAGAAGCTACAGCAGGAAGCAGGAGTGAGAGAGTTTCTGTAAGGGCACTCTGACTCGTAAGGAATGTGCTGGAGGCAGAAACCTTTGTCTGTGATCTGAGAATGTGTGGCGTATGCAAATGTATTAATTTATAAACAAGGAGGTTTTGAAATATTACACATTTTAACTAAAGAAGTTTGCACTATATTGTTGCCATAGGGTAACTGAGTGGTCTGAAATTTGCTGATTCTTCTGGATGCTTAAATATTAACGGACACATACAAAGTCATACAAAAGCAGTGCATTTCATGTCTGACTAGCTACCCCACTGTCATCTGTGAAGATGCTTAAATGTTATCAGCCATATATAAAATCATACAAAAGCTGTGCATTTTGTTACACCCTGCCCCTCATGTCTGCCAGACCCTCCCGTCTCCTCCCTAATGAGTCCTGATGAGTCATGCCTGTTGCTTGTTACCTAACCCTCATTAGGGTTGAAATGCCCATATCCTTCCCCGTACTCGCCTTTTTCTTTTGACCTGCCCCGGTCTCATTTGTTTCCCTGCTCCCATTCAGTTCAATAAACCCCTTTCTCTTCGCCAAACACCTGCCTTTGAGTCTTTCGTCTCACATCTCATGACACATTTCATATCTGACTAGCTGTCCCACTGTCATCCGTGTGGATACTTAAATGTTATCAGTAAAATACAAAATCATACAAAAGCAGTGCATTTCATATCTGACTAGCTGTGCCATTGCCATTCCTGTGGATGCTTAAATGCTATCAGCCACATAAAAAGCAGTGCATTTCGTGCCTGACTAGCTGTCCCACTGTCGTTTGTCTGCATACTTAAATATTGTCAGCCACATACAAAATCATACAAAAGCAGTACATTTCATGTCTGACGAGCTGTTCCACTGTCGTTTGTCTGGACACTTAAATGTTATCAGCCACATACAAAATCATACAAAAACAGTGCATTTCGTGCCTGACTAGCTGTCCCACTGTCATTTGTCTGGACACTTAAATGTTATCAGCCACATACAAAATCATACAAAAGCAGTGCATTTCATGTCTGACGAGCTGTTCCACTGTCGTTGATGACAGTGTTGATATTGTTGTTTCTGTCCAGGGTTTGAGCTTCCATGTCCTCCCCATGTTGTGCAAGGGTCCTCTGGGCCCTTTTTCATTTCCTCCCACAGTCTAAAGGTAATCGGCAGTCCTGTATTGTACATATTGTATTGCGTGTGTGTGTGTGTGTGTGTGTGTGTGTGTGGCTGGGTGTATGTATATAACCGCCGATGGATTGGCATCCTATTGAGGGTGTTATCTTACCTTCTGCACTTTACTACCATAATATTAAACTCAGTGTTAAATTTAATACCTAGTAATATCTACTAAGTAGTTACTTAATAGTTCTACTTAGTGGTTATGAACACTTTGAACTGCAATGAGTGACAATGTTGAAGTTGACTAAATGTATACTTGTTTCTGTAAAGACTCAGGTCAGGTCAGGTTGGGGAGCATGTGCTGATGCAGTGCGTTGCTGCACCCATTACAGAGCAAAACTCCTCGGGATCCTGGCCAGCGACCCCCCAGGCAGATACACGGTGCAGTCCCACCCTCCGGAAATGGCCATCCATCTGCCACAGCCAGGTGTTACGTGGGCGTCCCTTTAGCCTGGTCCAGCCCCTCGGGTCCTCAGCAACGAGGATCCTGCGAACCGGATCACCCTCAGGGAGTCGCGCCACATGGCCGTAGTGCCGTAACTGACGCTTCCTGACAATACAGGTAATGCACCTCATTCAGGACTCCTCTAGCAACCGCTCATTTGACACAAAATCAAACCAGCGGTACCCAAGGATTCTCCGAAGTGACACAGTACCAAATGAATCCAGTCTTCATGTCAGCTCACTGGATAGCGTCCATGTCTCACAGCCATACAGCAAGACAGAGAACACCAGGACTCTAAAGACTTGGACCTTCGTCTTCTTGCAAAGACATCGGGAGCCACACCCCCCTTTCCAGTGACCTCATGACCCCCCATGCTCTTCCAATCCACCTGCTAAATACATAGGAAGAGTCACCAGAGACATGAATGTCACTGCTGATGTTGGTAAATCTCTCCACAAGGTCGACATCCTCCCTGCAGACAGACACACTACTGATGGCCGTGCCCAAGAAGTCATTAAATGCCTGGATCTTGGTCTTTATCCAGGACACCCGCAATCCCAGACACTCAGACTCCTCGCTCAGTCTCTCCAGAGCCCCAATCAGAGGCTCCATTGACCTCGCAAAGATCATGGCATCGTCGGCAAAGTCAAGGTCAGTAAATCTTTCTTTACCAACGGACGCCCCACAGCCGCTGGCCCCCACGATCCTGCCCAACATCATGTCCATACAAGCACTGAACAGAGTAGGAGCAAGAACACACCCCTGGCAAACCCCACAATCAACTGGGAAGAATGCAGAGGTTCTCCCTCCACTCTGCACAGCACTCACAGTACCAGTGTACAGGCTGGTTATGACATCCAGTAACTTTGGGGGAAAGCATTCGACTCAGTTGATCGAGTTGCCCTGTGGGACATTCTGAGACTTCTGTAAAGTCTATTGGTGAAAAAGCAACAACAAGAAGAACAACAATGATGACAACAGAGAAGATACATTTAAGTTTTCTGGAATGCTGCGTTGCCATTTTCATGATGATGTACAAGTCCATCTTTCCATACATTTTCCGCCACTTATCCGAGGTTAGGTAGCAGGGGCGACAGTCTAAGCAGGGATGCCCAGACCTCCCTCTCATGAGCCACCTCCTCTAGCTCCACCAGAGGAATCCCAAGGCATTCCCAGGCCAGCCGAGAGATATAATCTATCATCATATCCTAGGTCTGCCCTGAGGGCTTCTCCTGGTTGAACATGCCTGAAACACCTCCCCAGGCAGCCATCCAGGAGGCATCCTAAACAGATGCCTGAATCACCTCAACTGTCTCCTTTTGATGCAGAGGAGCAGTAGCTCTACTTTGAGCTCCTCCTGAATGTCCGAGCTCCTCCCCCTATCTCTAAGGCTGAGCCCAGCAACCCTGCTGAGGAAACTCATTTTGGCTACTTTTCTCCATGATCTCGTTCTTTCGGTCATTACCCAGAGCTCATGACCACAGGTGAGGGTGAGAATGTATATCGACTAGTTGGGTAAACTCCAACGCACTGGCACCGAGCCGAGGGCCTACAAGTAGCCTCAACCCTGCTCGACGCCTTTCACCATGGGCAACCCTGGGAGTGGAATAGAGTCCAGCCCCTCTCCAAGAGTTTGGTTCCGTAGTCCGAGTAGTGCATCAAGGCTAGTCAGACGATTTCTAGTTGATATTTCTCTACCTCCCACACCAGCTCAGGCTCCTTTCCCACCAGAGTTTATGTTCCATGTACCAAGAGCTAGTTTAGACGATTGCTCTGCTGAGGCCTCTGCCTTTGACTACCACTCACTCTACATTGCACCCAACCCCCCACAGCTGGACTCGTGTTATTTTTTCGGGCTATGCCTGGCGGGGTCCCATGGGTGGAAGCCTGGCCACCAGGTGCTCGCCCTCAAACTCCCAGCCCAGGCCGGTCTCCAGGGCGGGGCCCCAGTCTCCACAATCCAAATGGGGTAACATTATCCCTTGTTTTCTTTTTCTTCATGGGGGTGCTCTGAATCACACTTAGTCTGGCCACTCACCTAGGACTAATTTGCCTTGGGAGATCAATTGCCCCTGACATCATAGCTCCTAGGATCCTGGAGGCACCACGATAAGGTGGCAATTCATGGGGGGCTGATGTATATGTGTTTCATGTATTTACTGTTTCCTAAATGGTGAATATATTAATATCCTCATTAATAGTAGTAGCCCATTCAATTAACTAGAGATGTAATTATTTGTAAATGTTTGATTAATTGAAAATGTATGTTATTGTCCTTATATGCTGTTTCTTGGCAGTGTACACTGTCCTTGACAAAAATATTTATTCGACATTCGATGATTTTTTTGATCCGGTTAGAAATAAAGAATTCTGTATGTTCCCTCTGTTGTTTTTGGTGGCTTAATGGCAGGAATTGCTCAGACAATTTCTTTTAATTCCCAGATGTGCCTTTTCCCTGTTATGACATTTGTATGCTGTTCAAAAAAATGTTCAAAAAAATGATGCAAAGATTTTTGAAAGTCTGCAGCACCTCCAGTCCAAAAATGAGCTGTTTTCTGGCCTTTTTATACTTTATCAGCCTGCATGGTGGAACGGAGCAGGCAGATGGTGGATGGTGGGTCAGACATGCCTCTCTACAGTCACCTGGGCAGGGTCTCTTAACACACCTTGGGGACCTGTAGCCTAAAAAGCGAGACCAGTGTCCCAGCAGGCTACACTTGGCGGGGATGCAGGTCGGCTGCTCAGATTCTACAAAGGGGCGCAGAAATACCAAGGCAGGCAACACTGGTTGAGTGCACAGTGTAGACAAGGCCGACATAAGCTGACTTTCACTGCAGAATCTCCTCTGTGGGAAAACCAAGACTTGGACTAGGTGGGGGCACTATCCAGCCCCCCCGATGTTTCAGACGTAAATAGTCACTGAAGAAACAGTTATACTAGAGCCTGAAGGATAACAATTAATCTATTAATACACCTGCCAGAGAGAGGAAGTATGGAGGACGGCAGGTGACGGTGCCACATGGTGCTGCAGCCTGGAGTAAACAGGGGGTCATGAATCTGTAGAAGAAGAATATAACTGTATAAGAATATAACTGTATAAGAATATAACTGTATAATGATTATAACTGCATAATGATTATAACTGTATAAGAATATAACTGTATAATGAATATAACTGCATAATGAATATAACTGTATAATGAATATAACTGTATAATGAATATAACTGTAAAGAATATAACTGTATAATGAATATAACTGCATAATGAATATAACTGTATAAGAATGTAACTGCATAATGAATATAACTGCATAATGAATATAACTGTATAAGAATATAACTGTATAATGAATATAACTGTATAAGAATGTAACTGTATAATGAATGTAACTGTATAATGAATATAACTGTATAATGAATATAACTGCATAATGAATATAACTGTATAAGAATATAACTGTATAAGAAAATAACTGCATAATGAATATAACTGTATAATGAATATAACTGTATAAGAATATAACTGTATAAGTATATAACTGTATAAGAATATAACTGTATAATGAATATAACTGTATAATGAATATAACTGTGTAAGAATATAACTGTAAAGAATATAACTGTATAATGAATATAACTGCATAATGAATATAACTGTATAAGAATGTAACTGCATAATGAATATAACTGCATAATGAATATAACTGTATAAGAATATAACTGTATAATGAATATAACTGTATAATGAATATAACTGTATAAGAATGTAACTGTATAATGAATATAACTGCATAATGAATATAACTGTATAATGAATATAACTGTATAAGAATATAACTGTATAATGAATATAACTGTATAAGAATATAACTCTATAATGAATATAACTCTATAAGAATATAACTCTATAATGACACTTCCTCTAAATTCAAAAAGCCGTCATTTTAAATGCAAAAAACATACAACTGTTTTCCATGCTGTTCCTACTTTATAACAAACATTTTCAATGCAGATTAAATGAAACTACTATGAAACAAATAAATATCTATTTTGCATTGTTTATATGTTTAATCTAAAAAAAAATTTGAAGAATGTCTGATTATACAATCTTCGATGGTTTGGCACCCCGTCCTGGGTTATTCCCTGCCTTAGGGGAATGGAAAATGGACGGATGAGTGAATGAATAAATATACAATCATCTGAAAAATAAACTGACTAAAATGAGACGCTGTCTCTTAAAAACTTCAATTTATTTTGTCACTGGGCAAATCTTGGTATTGATAGTTCCAGCAACTTTTCCAAGTAATTTAATTTCTGTTCTACCCCAGTTTTTTGCAGTTAAAACGAATGATGATCATTTTCTTATCTTCAGTGACTGCAACTGGCAAAAGCAGCCAACTCTCCCTTCTGCATGAAAATTCACATTGGAAACAAAGACAACGTGAGATTGGCTTGCTCATGCCCTTAGAAGTACTTGCACCCTTTGCAGTGCGGGCACAGGATGGCTATGTAAAGTGGGTCGCCAGCTTCTGAGGGGACACCAGCGTAGACAACCAATTTCACTGTCTGAGACAAAGTGAAATTCCCTGGCTAAGTTGGCACACTGCGCAGTGTACAGAACAGGCATAGGGTATTATGGGAAAGCAAGATGTCAAGGATGCTATTAGACTGGCACACCGTGACCAAAAAATTGTCAACTAGGCTGTCAAACAATTAATTTAGATTAATTATTTAATCATGTTAAAACACCAAAAAGTTTTCTATATATAGTTTATACAACCGTCCATTTTCCATAACCACTAGCCTTATACAGGAATCTGGAGACCTGGAAGCAGCAGACACAAGGCAGGGAATAACCAAGTCCTCAGGGGGCACACACACCATTCACACCTACAGACCACTGATATTGGGTGGTGTGCTGTGGTGATGTGGTGCAGTAGGCTGTTGTGTGGTGGAGTGAGCTGTGATGTGCTGTGGTGATGTGGTGCAGCGGGCTGTTGTGTGGTGGGGTGAGTTGTGATGTGCTGTGGTGATGTGGTGCAGCGGGCTGTTGTGTGGTGGGGTGAGTTGTGATGTGCTGTGGTGATGTGGT
>JABJVO010000039.1:5547536-5559679 GCA_026770805.1 Boulengeromyrus knoepffleri
GGCAGCTATAATCGGCGTTGCATGTGGAAAGGCCTGCATGCAATAAGAGATTACAGATTGACTTCGGCAGCTATAATCGGCGTTGCATGTGGAAAGGCCTGCATGCAATAAGAGATTACAGAACCTCAACAGCTGTGCTGACAGACAACAGCCCCCCTCTCTCCCAGATGAGCTGAAAAGCTCCTACACCCTAGAAACGGGGGCCGTGAAGGTGTCTCCAGGCCTTGGACCCAGTCTACAGGCTGACGTGGGTAAAGCCATCAAATAGGTCTCAATAAGCCAGCAGCCCTGACGGCATCCTGTCACGCATGCAGTGCGCAGCTCTCTTGAGTGTCTGCTGACATCTTCAACTCATCCTTGTCTTGGTACACTGTGCCACTGTGCTTTAAGGAAACCACAGTCATCCCTGTGACAGTAAAAGCCACTGTTTCCTGCTTAAAGTGCCTGGAAAGGCTGCTCATATCATGCATTAACCTCAGCATCTCCTCAGCCCTGGAGTCACTCCAGTGCATCCATGGATGATGCTACCTCTCCCTACTCACAGTGCTCTGAGACATTAGGAAAGTAAAGCTCAGTTTTTGACAGCATTAAAGTGACGTTGAAGCTGAGAGACCTCAGAGTCTGAGCAGCTCCATCTAGTCTTTGAAATTTTAACCAATAGACCACAAACATAACAAAACTGGCAAAGCCAGTTGTATCGTCAGGAAGGATCAGTGGAGGCTGAGAGCAGGCTAGAGAGTGTTTTGTTGGGAACCAAAGCACAGATGAACTGGCTTATCGGGCTAACTTGTCGAATTTAAGGTAGTCTGGGCAAAATGTAAATGGATATGAAGTCCATTTAAACTGTGGAACCTTAAATCTTATCCCGATAAGCCAGTAACCCCACTTCCTAGTACAGGCCACTGCTCTGGACCTTAGTCTGATACACAACACTTACCGAACAGTCTGATAGATCATTCACAGCAATCTTAGCGACCCGCAATCCAGCTCCCTCTCCTGGTGCCGGAAGAGGGCCAAGTCCATCATCAGGGACACCCCCCTACTCAGCTCAAACCCTCTTCTTACCCCCGCACTCTGAAAGTGTGACCAGTGCATCACCACCCACACCCCCCATGTCAAGGGTCGCTGCTCTCCAAGCCATCTATTCCCATTGTGCTGCACTGCACTACACTGCACCGCACTGTACTGTACTGTATTGTGCTGTATTGTACTGTACTGTACTTCACTGTACTGTATTGTACTGTACTGCACTGTACTGAACTGTACTGTACTGCACTGTACTGTACTGAATTGTATTGTATTGCACTGTGGTCAATATTCCACTTCTGCACTTTATCATCAGTCTGCCTCTGAGGCCATTTGCACATCCTCTTCTGATGCTCTACCCATTAACAGGGAAAAGAGAATTTGATTTGAAATGATTTATTATTAAAACTGCAAACACAATTAGTAACAGTTGTAATCCAATGCTGTAAATTTGCCCGTGAACATGTCCTGACATGGAATAACATCCTGTCCTAAGAAAGGCAGCAGCCCCGAACCCCCTCCCGTCGTGACGCTGTGCTGGATCTGTGGATGGATGGACACTTTTGATTAGGTACTTCACCCGTGGATATTACAGGGTATAATTACAGGAAATGTTGTCTTGTACATATCAGCTACCGATGCAGGCCCTTCACTGAGGCCACCTGCTGCAAGATCTAGGGATTTAAAAAGTTTAATATTGGAGACAAACAGCTTTTATTTTTACTCTCTTTCCTTTTGTGAGGTAATGGGCTAATAAGTTAGCACTTTGACATTTTCTTTCTATCGCTAAAGCCATTTTTGCCCAATTAAATCATATACTGCTGTGGTCTTCCTGTTGTTTGGGGAATAATTGGAAATTTAAAAGTGTTTTTCTCACCACAGGGGTAATTTAGCAATTCAGTGTCAGCAGTGAGTAAATTCCAGTATCCATTGGTTTAAGGCTACTACAATGTGTTTCATATAGACACAACCTTATCAAAAGTGGATTTTTCAGCAGTCATTCACCCTGTAAATGCAATAAATTCCTATAAAGCAGAAGGTGCATTAGTCCACTATGCTGTACAGTAGTATAAAATACTGGTACTATTACTAATATCAATCATGGAAAGAAGTCAAAAACAGCTATTACTGTGTGGAGTATGTGACTTTTAAAAAAAAAAGTTTAAAAAGACAAAAAAATGTTGTTTGTCATACAACAGTTCAAGCAGACAGTAGTCATATAATCAGCATCATTAATGGCTTCATTACTTTTTTATCTAACAAGTTGTCAAAAACATTTTTCATTTCCCTTTTTCCCACTATTTAATGCCATTATGAAAAGAAGTTGCAAAATTGTTGTATCTTTAAATGACAAGAAATAATATGAAGTATTATTTTCAGTACTACCATCTTTCAGTAATACACTATTACTATACAATTCTGCAAATTAAATCAAATGTAAAAGGCCATATGTTAAACTGGCTTAACTGGATTGTTTTAATATGTGATAATGAATACTAAAGGTATATACTATATTACAGGCCATATGTTAAGTCAGTGATTCTCAGCCGTAGTAAATGCAGGCTTTGGAGTATGCAGGACTTCCGGGTTCTGTGAACAATAACAACCTTAACACCTAGAGAGAAATTGAAACTGTCCCAGTTAGCAAAACAGTTCCAGTCAAGCATTTACTGCATACACACTGCACACCTCCCAGACCAGGACTGAAGCCTACTGGTTTGGACCAGTGTTTGGAAACAATACATACTTTTCACTACATGGTACATGTTAGTATGGAAAGATTCCCTAGCAACATTTCACAGTTAGGTTAGCAAACACTAATCTTACATATTAAATCATAAAGATTCTGTTGCAATATACTAAAGGATACTAGTGCACATTTTAAAAGTTGAAATTTAAGTAAAAATACGAATGATCCTTTACTGAAGTACTTTAAAGTAAATTTAGACCCAGGTTTCAAATTAGAAATAAACACATTCTAGTGTGCTTTTGTCTGATACACACTAATATAGAAAAGGCTTTTGACTTGACTGACATTTTCTGAGCTCAGCCTTTCTGTATCAGATTTGTTAGCGATGTTACAGGGGGTGTTTTGTCATACAACTGGTTATGGAAGGATGCAATTTTGTCTGATGACATAGTTTTTTGTCCATAGATACGTAAGTCATATATTCTTATTTAAAAAAGTGTGAAGTTTGGTATTTATTAGAGGTAACGCTGAGGACTAGCACTGAAGTAATCAAAACACTGATGCATGAATATTTCGTAACATTGTGGTTAAATAAAGAGATGGCTGCACTCCTTGGATAAGACCAATGTAACTACATTACTGTTTATTGTTTTGCTGACAAATATTACTTTATAAAAATCATGTGGCAGTGGGGGTGGGGGTATTTTTGGAAGGAAGCAAGAGTAGTCATTGTAGGTCTTGATTTTGTCTGACCAGCTCTGGTGATTCTGTGCTGTAATGTAAATCAGCAGTAATGGCCAAAATGATACCAAACGGAAATTATTCTGTTTTTTGTGCAACATTTCTTTGATGATGCTTTTTGGTAAGAAATACTTTTTAGCAGCCATGTCATAGTTTTTGGTCCTTGCAATAGACCATATTATGTAAATTTTTAAGAATCTTCTAATAATGAATACTGATGAGTTTGATACTCAGTGTGCTGCCTCTTAATGTGGTTACAGAATATCTTCTACAGTGGGGAAGACGATACACGAAAGGTACCATCAGCACAAAGCGATCAACATATGGGGAAGGATTTGGCTGTTCTGCAGGACAGAAACAGACAAAGTACAGCATGCTCCAAGGTGCATCGCAGAATACAAATATCAACAATTTGTCTCCTAAATTCAAAATAAATAATCTTTCTGTCATTCTATCTGTGTACGCTTCCTATTCATGCCCCTCTGTCTTGCTTCAGTGATTTACAAGGAATAAAGCTATGCATGATTTAAAAAGATTAGAGAGGTTTAACACCTCTGTTGAATTAACAAGGAGCATCTTCTATCAAACCCTGTGAGGGTTATGTAACTGAGTCACAAGGGCTTGTGTATGAATCTATCAATTTACAGCTCTGTACATGATCTGTGTACTTTTATCTCAAACCTAGTTTCAATTACCCATGTATTGGGGCTTTTTTGCATACACAAATATGGGTTAGTTATAAAAGATAAAAGCATTTTCTTTCTTTCTGCCTCATTTAAACATTTGGACAGACATATATCCTAACAGATTATTAATGGGAAAAAACAAACAATAATCTATAAAACTAACGAAGGACATGGAAGTCTTGTGGCAGGGAAAAATCAGATCAAGTCTTTCAGACAGTTTGCTTATGGTTTGAAAGTTTCCTGTTTTCTTTTGTTACATTACCCATGACTAAATGCCTGTTTTGTGCTGTATTTTGATATAATTTATCCTCTTCACTTTGTAAAACTCTCTCCTATGTCATTTTTGTTCCTTCCAAACCCTTTGGCCCATATATTAGTTGACAATAAATTCAAGCAAAGCTATAATGTCATGTCAGACCTCCTGGAGTCCTGGATGGCCCCACACACTTCATTTTATTTTATTTATTTTAATTTACTCTGCACAGGATACTAAATTTAGCTGAAGGTGCCCACAAAATAAACAAATACCTAAAATGTGAGTTCCTCCTCATAAAAGCAAAAATCACAAAAATGTAATATTTTCTTTATATATATATTTTTTTCCCACAGCTTTTTCAAAGTGTTTACAAATATCTATTAGGTGCTGGTGGGGACACAGTTAGAAATTCTGGGCCCCTGACAAAAAGTCTCATTGGGCTTCCTCAGTGGATCTTGCCAACCAGGACCCTGCGCCAACATCTGCCTGGGTATCCATGGCCTTCTGACACCCCTTGGTGCAAATTTTAGCCTTGGAATTGCAATGAAATTCCCGCAAAAATATGTTTTTAGTCTATATGTTTCATAGTTGACATAGAACATTCTAGCTAGCGGTTGTTAAAATGGAATAGGTTTTCATTTTTTCCCAACTGGAAAAATCTAAAGTGATGCAAATTCAAATCCACATCATTTTCTAAGAATGATTGTGTCCTGGTGAAGTCACAGTGCACCATGTCTGTTGAAATCAATTTCCGTTACCTGCCATGCAGGCCAAATTACACCCCCACTCAACTGGGGACCTAATCTCATAGTGTGAGTGCTAAGACAGAGCATAGCCGTGAAGCACATCAATCCGGTTCTTGTTCTGGTATTCCATATGGTCCCTCAGGTAAGGAAACATTCTAAATTTCATGACTCCATAAAAAAAGTGTTCCTGAATGACAGTAGAAATGTACAACTGTACAATGTAAAACAAATGTGCAGCAAAGTACAAAATATACAACATAATGTAAAAAAAAAAAAAAAATCATACTACCACGTGCGTAAAAGAAACAAACTAATGAAAATGACCATGGAAGTGCTGTGCGGAGAAGATGGAAAACAAAACAGCAAGCCTGCCTTAAATCTGAGGCAAAAGAAAATAGTTCTTTTCTAAAAATAAATTCTGTAGTAATGAGCCAGTAATGGGGAAGAGAGTGATCACACAAAATTCAGTCTGTGTAAAAGCTTTTAAAAAAGGACAGGTGATTTTTCGGGACTGTTGGGTGACGTCAGAGTGCCACGTCCATCTTCAGCTCGGCATAAACACCAGCTATAGAAGCATGATTTACAAAATCATTGCATCACCGTCGAAAGCAGCAACAAATGAAGCTCCAGGTATAAATAAACTGGGGACTTTCAGCAAGTTGAAAAAGCACATTTTTGGGTGCAGCAGTTGCTGAAACATAAGACCTCTGCTCCATAAATCATCTCTGTACTATGATGTGGCAAATGTATTTTACGTCACTTTTACTCTATCCAGCCTGACTCACATGGCTAGAGTTATTATTCACTTTTCATTGTGCTTATGCAAAAAAATCACCCAGTTATTAACTCCCAACTGAACAATCACATGTGAGTAAGATTGTCTGATTGTCTGATGGTTATATTTTACTTTGTGGGTGTGATTATGCAACAAACAATTTCCCTCTAATGTTTTGTCTATTTCTCTGTCTCTAAACATGCCCCATACACAAAGAAATACTGGTTACATTGATGAACTTCACAATACTAAAGATGATGATAATCGTCATTTATGCACATACCTTTAAAAAAATGACATCTTCCATTAGTATTAGATGACATTTTTAAATTAGGGCGTTTCAGCGATCTTTGGAAAAATGTTTTTTGGTCATAAAAAACACTCCCTGGAAGTACTGTAAGACTGGGAAAAGGTGGGGAGTAGGCATGGAGTAGGTGCGGAGAAGGTGTGGAGTAGGCAGGGAGAATGTGGGGAGTAGGCGGGGAGAATGTGGGGAGAAGGTGGGGAGAATGTGGTGAGTAGGTGGGGAGAATGTAGGGAGTAGGTGGGGAGAAGGTGGGGAGTAGGTGGGGAGAATGTGGGGAGAAGGCATGGAGTAGGTGGGGAGAAGGTGTGGAGTAGGCAGGGAGAATGTGGGGAGTAGGCGGGGAGAATGTGGGGAGAAGGTGGTGAGTAGGCGGGGAGAATGTGGTGAGTAGGTGGGGAGAATGTGGGGAGAAGGTAGTGAGTAGGTGGGGAGAATGTGGCGAGTAGGCGGGGAGAGAGCGGGGAGAATGTGGTGAGTAGGCGGGGAGAGAGCGGGGAGAATGTGGTGAGTAGGCGGGGAGAATGTGGTGAGTAGGCGGGGAGAATGTGGGGAGAAGGTGGGGAGACGGCAAAGATTATGTGGTACTGCTGTGATATCAAAGCACTCTAAGTCATCCCAAGGTCAGAACATTATGTGTAGACACCAGAATTTTACTCCTTTCTTTCCTCTGCTGGTCACCGATGATAATGGCTCATATCAGTATGAGGTCAGCACCCCCACCCTCAAGCTACGGTCTGGTAGATGGCATTCGGTAGATGTTTGGTTAAATGTTTTCTGTCATATTCTAGCAGATGCCATTCAAAATTCATATTACATGCAAATATCAAAATAACATGCACAGATATAAATCACCTCCACTGCAGATTACAATTAGGTGTTTACTGAGAAAAACAGTCTGTGCACTTAACAAAGAAACAAGGGATTCTGTGGTTCAGTGGGCTAAAGTACCTGAGCTCTACACTGCTCCAGTTACTGTGATCAGAATATGCTGTCTGCTGCTAGAGATATCTGTCGCGAAGCAGGGTAAAGGGCATTTTACACATGATATATACTGAAGCATAAATTCATTATAATTAAAGACTATGCAACCAGATCCACGGACGAGCCAGGTGACCAGCCTTCTGATGTCTCCACGACTCCAGGGGGAAATGGCAGCTACTGCGAATGATGTTCAGCAGATGACCAATGAAAACGCTGTACTGGGATGTGTGGCCCAGAGGCATTTGCAAATGTATATTTAAATAATAATAATAATAATAATAATAATAATAATAATAACAACAGTGAGATGAAGAATGAGGATCTTACAGTGGCTCAGTCGCTGGGCCTGATTGATGAGCTGCTCATCTGAATCTCGCCTCTGCTGTGCGCCTGTGTGCAGTTTGCATAGCCTCCCTGTGTCACTGTCCACTGGCTGTACGGGTTCTACTTGCAGTCCGTTTAAGTGGAGAGTCGCCCATAATGTAGGTACCCCATCCCAGCCCACTGCCTGAGACAGGCTCCAGGCCCCTGCAGCTGGCTGCAAGATGCATGGATAATGACTGCAGCACATAGTTCTTTAGAATGTTCTTTGTTGTTTTCTGCAAGCCTACTGGATCCTGAAATGCTGTCATCTAGGTGAGGGAACCAATTACAGAAGCTCTGTTTTTGGAAAATCAAAAGTCCTTCTCCATTATCTCCCATCTGCCTGTTCTATGGTTAATCTGCACAATCTGTAATCCAGCTTGGCCCAGTTGGAGATGGCAAAGGACTCTGTACAAGCATTCAACATTTGCTTTTATGCTTTCAGTTTAAATTTTGGAGAGCTGACTTTTGAAGAGCTTATCTGTATTACAGTACAACCATATGCTTTATCAGACTGGATTTTCAGTTATTAATTATACTAATCTTACTATTTTTGGCTACTGCAGTGGATGGTGACAATTAGAGCATTAATGAAAAAAAAGATGAATGAAAGAATCTAAGACAATGGCTTTGCTGGCAGCCAGGCCGGGCTGCTCAGACCATAAGCCAGGGACAAAAAGACAGAAGTTCTGTTGTAGAAGTGGTGGATTATTCATGCTGTATATCAGAGACAGTCATTCTAGTACGGCGATGGACCATAGGAATTACGTTGGTTCCCGGGTCTCAGAGCTATTTGGTGGTTCGGCCAGGGGCAGAAAGTCCAAGTCCAGAAAGGGCAAATCCAAACCAAGATTTTGTTTCAACCAACCAGTTGAGTATAAAGAGTCACAGTCACAGATACTCAACTGGTAGGTTGAAACAAAATCTTGCTCTGGATTTTTACTTTCTGTACCTGAACTGTCCACCTCTGGCAGTGCCAGCCAAACAGAGGTGCAGACGCTGGAGAAAGTCCAGTGCTGATGTGGTCAGGGTCCCCCGCAAAGCCAACTTCCACAAGACATCAGGAAAGACATCTACAGCTCACCAGAAAAGTAATGCAGGTGTTTCTCCTAGTTGGCTGGTCCTTAGTACCTGGTACTGCATCCTTTAATCTCCAGGCCGGCAGCTGTGCCTCCATTTCCTGCCGTGGCTCGTTTGCTCTGTGTCAAGCTGACTTTTGTGCCAGTTTATACTTTTAAGGAAATATTACATATCTTTTTTTTATTCTTTTTAAATCATTCAAAGAGTGTTTTATATTAGAAAAACAGGCCTGATTAAGTTCTGTCTTCCCCTAGCACATCACTTCTGCGTGGATAATATCGTAGGTGTTATAATCAAGGGTTCTTTCTGATGAAACTGTTAGTATTCCACTTAGATCTTTCATTTCTTCCTGTGGATTGTAGGTGACTGTTTGCCTGTGTTTCCTCCCAAACATCAAAACATGCAATCAGGTGAATGGGTGTCTCTGAGCCCTTCACATACGAATGTGTGCCCTGACATGGACAATGTCTCCTGCCGCATGTGCTATGGTTTCTGGAATTATCTTGCTGTCACCCTGTACTGGCTAAGTGGTTGCAAGACGATACGCCTGTCCTTGGTGTCTAGAATTACACTTCACATTCCGTTAACTCAAACATGTACATTATGAAATATGTAGCATACAGTGCTCTTTGGCCAGAAAAAAAGCTTAACATATATTAATTAACTTCAGATTGCAATGGATAAACTAAACCCAGCTGGATAAACCAAAATGAGCTGGAGCGAACAGGTCGTGGATCTTTTGGACAGAAGATGGTCATGGTTGGCGACACTGCCTTGCATGCTGTGAGGCAGTATGATAGCCACTCAGTGGTTCTTCTGGGTGATTAGACTGGAGCACTCCCAGTCACCGCGGTCGACAGCTAGGACGCCGAACGAAAGCCCATCACCAAGGTCCCCTGCCCCACTGTGCAGAAAGAATATAAGAAGAACATGGGTGAGGTGGATCTACTTGACTCACTGATTGCACTGTATCAGAACAAAATCTGATCAAGGAAGTGGTACCGCCGTCTGGCTTTCCACTTCCTGGATATCACCACTGGGACCACTTGGCTGCTCTATAGAGGAGATTGTGACAGCATGGCATGAGAAAGGAGAAACAAATCAGGCTGTAAAGCTCATGTTCCAATGCTGAGTTGTTCTTATGTGTTATCTGGGAGTAGCTAGATATCCCGGCTCCCCTGAGGAAAGGTCACCCTGAGCCCTCTGGCAATTTCAATAGTTCAGTTGATTTTGCAGACGGGGGGTGATTTTGAGGCTCCTACAAGGTGCTGGGCCCCCTGACTTTGTCATGCCCCTCCGACACTCCTGCATGTTCCCCATCAGTCATTGGAAGCTCGACCAAAACAAACTACAGAAAAAATTATGCATGATCTTTGAATATTTTACAGTCACTTTACATTGATATAACTATTGCAGGTTATTAAAATCTATATAATAGCTTATTTCCACATGAATAAATACTTAAAGAAATGGTTTTATTTAAGCTAAATGCAATTTTCCCTTTTCATTTTCTGATTTCACACAATAAGTTTTACCCCGTATTGTTCAACTCGTATCCTTAGAGACAGACCTGGTCCAGATAAATAATTGATTGGGGCCTTAATTTTTAAAGAATCTTATACATAAAGTTTGAGTGTGCATGATTACTTCAAGCTGGAAAAACTGCTGAAATGCTGGAAGGTCTTTTTTATTATTTTTTTTCTGACCATCATACAGCAGAATACTCTTCATACAATTTTTATACACACTGATCAGCCATAACATTAAAACTTCCTGCCTAGTATTGTGTAGGTCCCCCTCGTGCCACCAAAACAGCTCAGAATCATGGACTCCACAAGACCTCTGGAAGTGTGGTATCTAGCATTAAGACGTTAGCAGCAGATCCTTTAAGTCCTGCATGTTGTAAGGGGTATGGCTACCTTGGATCAGACTTGTTTGTCCAGCACATCCCACTGATGCTCACTTGTCCATTGTAAATGCTTTTGGTGGTGGACAGGGGTCGGCATGGGCACTCTGACTGGTCTGACTGGCCTGACTGGCCTGTGACTATGCAGCCCCATACGCAGCAAGCTGCACTGCACTGCATGTTCTGACACCTTTCAGTCATATCCAGCATTATCCTTTACAGCAATTTCTGCTACAGTAGCTCTCCTGCGGGGTCAGACCAGACGGTTAGCCTTCACTCCCCATGTGCCTCAAAGAGCCTTGGGTGCTCATGACCCCATTGCCTGTTCACCAGTTGGCCTTCCTTAGAACACTTGTGGTAGGTACTGACCACAGCGTACCAGGACCACCCCACAAGACCTGCCGTTTTGGAAATGCACTGATCCAGTTGTCAAAACATCTCAATTTGGCTGCTCAGATCCTTACAATCTTTCTTGCTTCCAACACATCAGTTTCGAGAAACTGACTGTTCCCTTGCATAATATGTAATGGCTCCCTTATCAGATGTTATTGTACCAAGATAATCAATGTTATTCACTTCACCTGTCAGTGGTTTTAATGTTATGGCTCACTGGTGTGTACTCTGTGTGCAGAATTATTAGGCAGAAGGAATGAGGCAGGAAGCATGAGGCAGAAGGAATAAGGCAGAAAGCATGAGGCAGAAGGCAGGAGGCAGAAAGCACGAGGCAGGAGGCAGAAAGCACGAGGCAGAAGGCACGAGGCAGAAAGCACAAGGCAGAAGGCATTACTTACACACAAAATCGCATAGCCAAGCTAATTCAGAGACACAGTTTTAGCTAACTGCATGTTTTTAGATTATGGAAGGAAATGAGGGCAGTCAGAGGAAATTCCTTTACAAGACATAAAAACATGAACATTCCATACAACTCTGCCTGGGGAGGCATCAATAAAACCCAGATATTTAAAGATGCCAGCCACAAAGACCATGCAAGCCAATACAGGCAGTTGTAACAGGTGAGGTTTGGATAGAAGCTAATTTTGCATTAAGCTATTTCTAAAGCAAAGGATAACATGTATCCCCAACTCACATTTATAATCTTCATTGTGGGCAACATTGTGGAATTCAAAGTATCCATTCAGTAAGAAAATGAGTCTGAATTTCATCATATTAATATAGGACCCAATATGTGACATTATATAAAAAAATCACCTTCATTTTGAAAGACTTTGATCGAACCCTGTATTTTAATGCCTGATGTTAAAGGGTTAACATTTATGGTAAGTGGGGACTGACTTTAAAGCAAATTTATATATTTAACTCCTTAATTTAGCTCAATGCAGCCAAATATACCAAGTGTATTTTCATCTATTCATTTATTTAGTTATTGGATTTGATCATAATATATGGCTTCTGCTAGTTATTTTATTATAATTTTATATATATTTTTAAAGATCAGTCAGTTATTTTCAAAAAGCAATATGTCTCTTGCAATGACTCCAGTACAGTTCACTGATGTCCCTGTCTGACTCCAGTACAGTTCACTGATGTCCCTGTCTGACTCCAGTACAGTTCGCTGATGTCCCTGT
>JABJVO010000039.1:5583832-5613285 GCA_026770805.1 Boulengeromyrus knoepffleri
TATTACGCAGATTAGGAAAATGGATGCTTTTTCATTCAATCCCTCGCTTCCATATTACGCAGATTAGGAAAATGGATGCTTTTTCATTCAATCCCTCGCTTCCATATTACGCAGATTAGGAAAATGGATACTTTTTCATTCAATCCCTCGCTTCCATATTACGCAGATTAGGAAAATGGATGCTTTTTTCCCTCTCATTACCAATTACACTAATTGATTACACTAATTAATTTTTTTTCTTTCTGATATTTATTTGATTTCGCCTTTGTTTGCTTCTGACAACTTTATTATGTTAATCCCATTCCAGCCCATTTCTGCTCCATGCCCTAAGTAAAATCAATACATTTGCCCTCCCCCATCTCATCCTCCCACGACAGGCTTGGTGTACTTCCATACAAGCACAAGAACGGCAGAACACAGACCCGGTGAAAAGGTGTTTTCCTCTTAAGTAAATTAATTTCATCCACTGACAGCTATTGTCAGGTGACGATGTAAATACTGTAGGTGCACAGGGTGGAGACCTTGCAGCTGCAGCTGAACAACAGGGATAGAGCTGACATTGTGCACAGTGGAATGTGCTGCACTGTTAATCTGGAAGCATGACCTAAGCAATCTTGTGGTGTATATTTTAAATGACGATGCCAGTAGTGATATGAAGTAACTATACTCTGTAAATTTGTGACATCTATTTATGGGCATTATCGCCATTTTTTAACCATTAATCTTAAATAAATCTGAGATACACAATGTCACATGCATACGAGATAACTATGTGCTGTTATAAACACCAGTTTAATTAATTAATTAATTGGCTGATTGATTGATTGCCTAGTTAACACTTACACATAATCCATATCTTTTATTTAAAATTTAGTTTCGCTCCTTTATGGTATTTGACTTTCTTAAAGAATTACACGTCCAGTGTCTTAATTTCTTCCTACCCTGTATCTCTCATAATACATAAAGAAATCACAAACGCAAATTGATCTCTGAAGGTATCCAGTGAATATCCAGAAACACATTTTTCCTCCTATAGCTTTCAGGCAGGGATACACAAGCTGGAATGAAAGTTAGAAACTTCTGACGCCCTGCCAGTTTCCAGCCTGTCCAGTCTAATCCCTTTCCTCCTTACCCACAGCGGGAACTCCGCAGACCAGAGACCACGCGTTCTCTCCCTCCGTACCCACATCCATTGCACTGAGACTGCCCCATAACAAAAGCAAAGTTTATTTGCCTCAGCCGTCTGCCTATGACATTGATCTTCAGTAGGCAGGAACAGCGAACCCATACATACTCTTGACATACTAACTCGTTGTGACTCCTTTCCCTAGACAGCAACAATCCCCTTAAGAAGATACAATGTATCCCTAAAATCCCGCTGCCCCAGTCAGAATTTTTGATGCTCAGAACATACTTTGGTAAGACTGAGAATTACTATCCATCCATCTCATGTTACTCCTGTTACTCCTGCACATTTTGTTCCTGACTAAATCCATTATGCTGCAATATTTCCCAAGCTTTGCCTTCAGCGGCTCCTGCACACGCAAGTGAACAACACATTTTTAACCGATACATCTTCCCTATTAATGCAACGACAACACGCCCACAACTACATGCACTCACACCCAAACAGACACATAGACACAGAGTAGGGGCAGCAGGCCAGTGATGCTTTGCTAATAGTGGAAGTCAATACACAGGGGCAAAAGCAAGGGGTACAACATGGAGAAAATAGCTCCTGAAACAGCCATGCATAATTAGTCATTAAACACTACAAGTTAATCATTCTTTTCCGTTTATAATTATGACCAGAGGCAGCTATCATCAGTCGATGTTCACAGCAGGCTTTTGGCCTATGGGTTAACTGGCGTTAAAATTATTAAACTGCTTTAATATATGCAAGATGTCAGAATACAATTAACTAGTAAATCATGGGCCACTGGTAAACCTCTTGTTTCTCTTATGTGGAATAGGCACTGCCTAATTAGTGCTTGTTGTAATAATCTAATTTATCCTCATTCTCAGTAGGATTCTTTCTGAGTCACTCATTCAGTCATATATGCACTTAACTTCTCTCCTAAACCCCTTGAGAATAAAAGGGATGATTTTTTCCCTTTAATTTATGCCCATTTTTTTCTGTGAGCGAAGGTGTTTATTGAATTTCGAACACATATTTGGGGGGGGGGGGTGTTCCAGAATGGACAGTTCCAACAATAGTACAGAGAGTGTTGGGAATAATGCAGGTAGAGCAGGCAGGTGTACGTACAATTATATACTTCATTTATGCCATTTTTCAATATATCAGCAGCAGCAAGACAATAGGGGTTGCTTATTTGGTTGCGACGCTGCCTCATACTTCAAGGACTGAGGGTTTGAATTCCACTAGCATGTTTGTGCAGACATCTCTAGGCCTTCTGTACTGTCTTCATGTGCTCCTGACTGCATGACCTGACATCCATAGTCTGCCTGTGCCTTGTCTCCTATGCTCTCTGCAATCATCTGTTACAATTACATCTTCGTGATCAGCTCCTCCTTTCAGTATAAATTAGAAAATATATATATATATATATATATATAAATATATAGTATATAAAAAAGTATAAGTATGGTGTTACTTTGCCATTGCATTATTTTATAATTATATTTTACGTTGTGTTTCTTTTATATCTGTTTATGTCATCTAATTTTCACTATCTAAGTATGATCTGCTGTTAACTTTTTCCGAAGTGGCAAGTCATTTAAAAAAAAAAAATGCTGTTCAAAGTTTAATGAACACAGACGTTCACTTCTGGATTATTTGCAGTGCTGCAGCTTATTTGGAAACAAATATAGAAAAGCATGTATGTCTAATGGCAACCAGTACATTCATAATGCAACAATACATTCCAGGCAAAGCCAGATAATGTGATATAGATCATTCGTCAAATCTTATCTCTTACCACTATGTACACTAAAGGTGTAGGGGGCTTTAAAACAAGCTGTTGAGGTTGTCAATGATATTTTAGAAAAGAAATTCATGCATGCTATGGGTTGGAGCCTCATCCTGGGTTGTTCCCTGCCTTGCGCCTGTAGCCTCCAGGATAAGCGGTTATGGAAAATGGATGGATGGATGGATGGATGGAACAAATTTAAAAAGTACACACTGCACAAGAATATCCTGAAGACAGAATATTGTGGTATTGTAGTAGAAACCAAGAAAAATAACTACGGTATAATATGGAGATGAAAGAGCAGAGTTAATTGTGTTTATGGTGAGTTATGTTATTCTTCCTGTTCTCTTTCCTTTAAAATCCAAAATGTAGGAAGGTATAGAAGAATGGAGCTTCATAGTACACAAAAGCAATAGTTTCCAGGGTTAATTTCTCCAAGGTCTTTCTGATAAAGTGCAACTGAATATAATGCACATAAAGTTCCTCATTTGCCCTTTATGCAAGTTTAAGGTTCCAGTATAATTGTGAGAGTCTGAAATGAGGAGATAATGACTTATTCTATTTCATATTATTGCAGTGGAACGACCTTTCAAGAAAGTGACCCTTTTAATTAACAGCTCACTGTATTGTAACAAGGAAAGACTTTCTTTTTTTTTACTGAAATCCAGTCAGTCTTAAATATTTTGATAGTAGAAAGTGTTTAAAAAGTACATTGAGTCAACTCATAGATTACTTTTTTCTGTAGGTCTGTGAATAAAATATCTTTTTGCATACATTTTGTAATGCAACATTCATAGTGCCTGTCCTGTGTTGGGCAGTATGATATGAAGTTTAGTGTGGTCTTTAACAATATGGGCCACAGACAGTTACAGTGAGCTCTTTATGCATCAGCCGAAAATTAACAGTGCTCCTATGATCCAGTCCTATTGCCTGGAATCACGTTATAGTGGATACAAACAAAACAGCTAAACTTCTAGATCGGTACAAATAAAGAGTTTCAGAATGAAATATATTCAGGCGATACCACTGTATGGACAACAAACACATTTGCCTTGGATGAGAACCAGCATAAGCATTATATTAATTGAATAGCATGGCCTTTCTGTAAATTGCAGCTCTTTTTCTTGTTGGAACAAATAGCAACAATACTCATAACAGATGGCCAGCACTGCGGATGTAAACATAAGAGGGAATTAATTGATTGTTCACTACAAGCCAACATGAGTTGCCAAGATCACGTCAATGCTGGGTATGCGTGGAAGCCAGGGATTCCAAGTACATGTAAATTAAGAGTATCCATAGCACAGAAATGTAATATTCTGTAATTGCAAACTGACTACTCAGATAGTAAAAAATGTTGTGCATCCTTCACAAATTTTACACAAATATACCACCACTGTAATGACAGAAATACTGTGAGCTAAAAGCTTGTGGGAGTTTTACTTACACAAAAATGTTCTGAGGGCAGAATGAAAAATTATCATATTATACCGAATTGGTTGGACCCACCTCCTCTATAATCTGATTGGTCATCTCTGAACCAATCATTTTTCATTCTGCCTTCAGGATATTTTTGTGCAAGTAAATCTCCCACTAGGGTGGCACAGTGTCTGGCACTGCTGCCTCACAGCGAGAAGGTCCTGGGTTCGGTCCCAGGTCCTTTCCGTGTGGAGTTTGCACGCTCTCCCCGTGTTCATATGGGTTTTCGCTGGGGGCTCTGGTTTCCTCCCACGGTCCAAACGTGTGCAGGAGACTGGTGAGTCTAAATTGGCCCTGCAGTTGCGTGTGGTGTGTTGGGGGCTGCCCAGGGTTGGTTCCCACCTGCGCCCATTGTTCCCAGGATAGGCTCTGCGACTCCAGCTGGGATTAAGCAGTTTCAGAAAATGCATGGATGTATCAATCTCCCACTAGTGACTGAAAAGGGCATAATAGCTGATTTATAATACTTTTGGTGTTAATGACCAGCAATCATTACAATAGGAGCAGAAATATTATTTTTAATTTTAGGTTCACACCATTTCTGTCAGTTAGCATCCCGGTTAATAATATGTATTCTTATATGAATACATCAAGTGATTGCAATGCAATGAACTGCACTTTACGTGAGAGTATGTTTTTGTTTTAGACATGAAAACAGCATCTACTCAGTCTGTAACAGAATACATTATATCAGATTACAGGTTCATTCGATCTTTTTCTTTCCTCAGACTTTTAAGAGTCTTCTGTATCTTTTAAAAGATACAAATTGAGGCGTGAAAGCATTCTGGCAGTTTACAGTTAACAGGACTTGTGTTGCTTTGGCATGCACTGGTGTGCATTCTCTACCAGGCATGATAATATGATACGACAAGCAAAGGGTTAATGCAAAGCTGTGTGTGCGTGCGTGCGTGTGTGTGTGTGTGTGTGTGTGTGTGTGTGTGTGTGTGCGTGCGTGTGTGTGTGTGTGTGGTGTCTTCTGCTCTGCAAACATGCGTTTCAAAACATGCACAGCCTGGAATGAATTAACCCACCTATACCAAAATTGCATTTGAACCCAAAGACATTATTTTCACGTTTTTGAGCTGTAAACACATCATTATTATTACATTTCGCTTATTCGTGACCCAAGCCACTGTCATTAATCCAAAAGCTGTTGGTGCAAAGACCGTACTGCAGTCTGAAGGTACAAACATTCAGGCCAAGTACCATTTGTTTAGGTATTTTACACAGCACTGTGAACTATGACTGGGCTACAAGTGCATTACATCAGAAAATCATTTTAGTATTAAAACATTAAGGTGTTAGGTCTCAGTCTGAAGCACTGTTGATGTTTAAGTGATTTTCAGCAATTTATTTTTGAAGTTTTCGTTGTTTTTAAATCGTGTACTACATCTGAAATTTTAAGCATTAAACATTAGGAAAAATTAAAGATTATAATTGTGCATTAATTTACTACTATGACTCACCTGTCTGACAATATGTGTGTGACAATAAAAAATGAATCAGCACCCTTCTGACCAATCATATTCCAGAACTCATTCCGGTCTGCATTCCTTTTGCCCCAACAGGTGGCTGCCCTTCGCCGGACAGCTTACTCTGCAAAGGGCAAGTTGAGGAAGGCGTAAAGACAATTTCCACACGAGGATCAATAAAGTATCTATTATTATTATTATTATTGTTATTATTATTATTAATGTTATATGCTCTAGGCTGCTACCAGGCACCGGGTAGACAGTTATGGCAGACAGAGGAATATTTATCTGAAGACCATGAATAAGCTGAGAAATTATGTAGTGTGCTTATGTATTGTAAATCTGTAATGGAACTTATTACTAAGCTTAATACTTAGTGACAGATGCAAAAAAATAATTCATAACTGGGAATTTTTCATATGTTCCTTGATATCGTTCGAGGCCTCCCTTGGCGTCTCCTTCAGAGTCGGCATCTGACTGGTTTTCCTGCATGTCTGTTATTGTGCTTTCTTTGGCTTGGCGTTGCCCAAAGGGACACAATCTTCAAACAGTTATCAATAAGGAATAGCCAGCTGTATGATTCATGCAGTGTTTCTGTGCCATAATAAGCTGAGCACCGGTATTGCCTGATTATCCCAACTTGTACCTTTCCTGTTGCCATGCAGATATGAATAAAAATCTGAGTATTATGAATGTTTATTGAAGTAGTTTTTAATGTCCCATTTAAGACATTTTATACAGCTATTCAAACACATCCTGTAAAATTACACATTTTAAATTTCAAATTACTTATGTAATTTGCAGAATTCACATACAGACCCTACTGCTGTTATTTTCAGTCTTTCTATAATCACACAAGAGCCATTTACTGCAGTTATTTCCCTGGAATTGGAATTGCATCTACGACTAGCTTTTCAAAGCGTGACATGCATATTTTTTTTTACAAATTCAATTACAATTGTTTTCCTATGCAAATTATCTGCAATTTCCTGCTCTTATCACAAATACATAAGCTTGGAAACTGCAGTCATTGTAACAGTATATTTGAAGTAGCTCATCATAAACTTATTACTGTACTGTATGTTTATCTGTTGCTGAGGAACAGATTGAAAGTATTGATGCCATGCTGATGGTCTAGCAGATGGTACACTAAATTGTCTCATTATAAATAAGCTCTGGCTGTGGATACATTGACACTAATCAATCATAAAACTACACTATTATGTAAATCTCACTTGGTTGAAAGATTTGAATAACAATTAAAAAATGGTCATGAATCTTTATTAAAAATCATATACTGTAACACTAATAAATATATTTATACAAACATATCTCTCTGTAAAGTTATTATATGAAATGTCTTCCATCCAGGAGAATCTTCCATAAATATGTCACCACAATCCACAAGAACAGGCACTTGACATAGATATACAAGTGAGTAAAGGGGGAAAAATGCTACTGATGGTGAAAAACACTTTCTCAAGTGATGATTGAAATATGTCTAGATAGAGGTCTAGTAAAGTCATATTAATATTCATGAAAGTGCAAAATAGTGGTTGTTAAAAAGTGGTGCATGGAGGGTCCTCAGGACGGGGGCTAAGAAGAGAGCAGAAGACAAAGCGGAGTGACGTGCGATTGTACTCCACGGCGCAAAAACATCAAAAGAAGTCTAATGATACAACGTGCCAATATTTACAGAGGAATAAGTGTCTCTTTAAATAGGTCACACATAAAATATACCTCCCGCATTTGAGGGTACTTAACCTGCATAAGCCTGGCCTACACACCTCACCCTAAACCTTTTCACAGTATCGTCCACACCCCTTTAACTAGAACATTCCATTACCTACGCACAGCACCGGAATGATATCCCACAAAGGAAAACCATCATATTACCAGTGATATCAGACCTTCAGAATATACAAACACGCAGTTACCCATCACATTCATCATCAACAAAGGCTTGCACTAGTTCATTAACTTCACAAGGGTGCAACCATTGCCCTTATGAATATCCACCCAAACTACATGTCTGTCCCTGAACGTTGCGTTTCCAAAAACACCTGGTCGCTACAATGGTGGTAAAGACTCCCAAAGTGCAAATATGATTAGAACTTCCTAAAAAGTTGATTTTGTTGCACTGATCTCTCTCTCATTGTTATCTGAAAAATTATACAATTACAGACATCTACAGTCTATCATGTCACTATCTTGGCCAGGGTCCTTGTGTAAAAGAAATCTCAAAAAGTCTGCCTGGTTAAATAAAGGTAAATAAATAAATAAATAAAACAATGACAACTGAGTAACAGCAGGTGAAATATTCGGCAGGGTTTCAGCAGCGTGTGTGTGTGTGTGTGTGTGTGTGCCCCCATCCACTTCTGTCCACACCAACTACATTCACCCCGTTAAAATGGTAAATGGGAATGTGTAACAAATTTTCAACTCATTACAGAGAGTTAAAGTGTACAGTGCATTGCGGGCAGCACTGGGATGCAGTTAGGGCACCCCTGTACACTGCAGCATCACAGTGCTGCGGAGGGTAGTGCTGCTGTTTCCCACCTATGGGACCAGGGTCCAAGCCACTGCCTGGCTCTTTGTGCATGGAGTTTTACCTCTGCCTCCCCCCCGGTGATTTGGAGTTGCCAGAGTGCCTGTTGGGGTGAATTGGGTCATTCCCCGCCTTGCACCTCTGGACCCCCATAACTTTGCATGGGATAAGCAGGAAAGGAAATATGTATCTAGTTACTCTGTGATCACTGCCATCGCCGTAGAAATAGCTCAGAATAGTTTTGCATTTATTGACATTTATGTCAACTCCTAGAATGGCAAATGGCCAGAATTGTTACTCAATAACCAAGCGGCCACAACCTCCTATCGTGAAAAATAATAATAAGAGACCACAGGGAACTATCAATTTCTACCACAAATATACTCGTGCTTGTTGGAAACTGGCTGAAGATACAGAGTAAATCATCTGTTGTTAATAAATATAAAGTTTTAGGTATAATAATAGATTTAAGTAAAGGTGCCCATCCACAGTATCCCTGTCTTTGAAGATGTGGATGAAAATACCTGCTCGTGTCTTGCATTGCCATTGGAAGCCGACTTACTCAGGGTTCGAGACTGAAGCTCCACCAAGTTTGCACTAATAATAGCTCCTGTTTCCCACTCACTGACAGCTCTTCTATTGATGGCAGCTAAAACTTATTATACACAACAACACAGGAGCTGTGTGGGAAGACCTGGTCGCAGAATTCCACCTTCATAATCCCTTCATTTCGGAGCTTCATTATTTACTGTATTTCCCCTTTTGTGCTTTTTTAAAGATGGGGCATCATTTCTACCTATCTGTCACCCATCCATCCATCCATCCATCCATCCATTTTCTGTACCTGCTTGTCCTATGCAGGGTTGCAGGGATCCGGACGAAAGGCTGGGAATAGCCAAGGCCAAGGCCAGGGTACCAGGGGACAGGCACACACCATTCACACCTATGGGCAATTTGGCAACTCCAATTCACCGTTCCGTGTCTTTGGACTGTGGGGGGAAACCAGAGTTCCTAGAGGAAAGCCCACAATGACATGTGGAGAACATGCAAACTCCACACACACAGAGCTGGGGCATTGTGTGCTTACGGGTAGGATCCAATGAGTGTACTGGGACTGTACAAACAAACCAGTCAGCTCTATATTCTAGTAAGATGTCAAATAGACAAAAGGTTAGAGAGGGTCAGCTGAAACAAGAAAACTCATAATGGGAGGCAAGTTACAGCACAAACATAATATCAGTGTCTGAGTTTTCCACTTTTTTTCTTATTTTTAGGAAAATAGGAATATCTGTCGGGTCTTTTCTGTCTAAAACATGCCCCTGGAATTGCAATTAGAGCAATAAACACTACAAAACTCAGACAGCGGGTACCAGATGAAAAAGAATGATATAGGGGCTCGAAATAAGAAACACACGTCTTACACTAATCTGATTTCAAGATATTCTATGATACTTGGAGTAGAGATAACAAGCAACGTCTCAAAGACCCTGGCAAGATATATTTTTTTTATTTATCATTTTTATTGTTGTTATTTAGGCCTTCTGTGAGTTTCAATAGATAAATTCCCGCAAGCAATATCTGATATTTATGAGTTGAAGCATTGTGTGGTAGGTAAAATAAAAACGAAAAACACTGAGTACCAGCTAAAAGTACAAAGTACGGAGCAGGAGTCAGGAATTAAAATTGCAAAAAAGTAGCATTATTAAACTGAACATAGGATGAAATGCCTGTAACAGAGGTTTCACCTGTTGGTTTAGCACTGATACTTTAGTAATTAGCTAATGTGCATTTGATCAATAATGTATCCATTCATCCTTATCTTTTCCACCTTCTTATACTATTCAGGGTTGCTGGGGGGCTGGGAGCCCATCCAATACAGCATTCAAGTGGAAAAAAATGTGTTAAGGTCACGACAACCCTGTACTGTAGATGGTCATTATGTGTGGGTGTGTATTTTAAAGAATTTATTTAAAGAATAAAAATGTAGCATTGATTTGTGTGATCCTCTGGGTTACACATAAATAATTTTACATGTTTTCAGTTTATATTTGAGTCTTAGATTAAGAAATTACTCCTGCTCTTTTTTTTTCATTTTTTTGGTAAATGAAATACTGCACTAACTAGAACTATATACAAATAAATAAGCACAGAGAATAAAAATAAACATGAAAATGTCATCATTGCTTCTGTTTTGAACCCTTGACTTTTAATTTTCTTTAACAAACGTATCGTAATATGTATAATTTTATTTATATATATATATATATATTTTTTTTTTCCCCCCCCATTGGGCTCTAGTCTTGGTTTCGAATCGCACGCGATGTAAGCAGACCATTACTAGCATCCACGTACCTTACAATATATAAACAGAAATGCATAATACCAGTAAGCCTATACCCAGATAAGACCATTCTCCTAAACCTAAACCTCTGCTAAAGTTTTGGGGCCACAGGGAAACAGGCGAGAGATGCGTAACAGCTTTAAAGGAGACCTACTTTAATAGAAAACTGCATTAGTCAAAAAACTTCTAGAACACATCATAGAAGTAGGTTATACAATACGGCTGCCTTCACTAAAAATGTCAACTTGCCTGCAAGTAGATTGCAACAAAGAACCAAAGTGATTCAACAAAAATGTGTTTGTTGAAGGATTCTACAAGGGAACTTTCATATAAATGCCATGCCATGCATTGCTAGAGATAAACAACATATCATTCAATCAACAACATCTACACTCTAGGAACAATGGGGTCAGCTACAATGTTTTCTTCAGCATGTCCCTGAACGCTTGTTAGGAGGAAAAATTGACAGAGCAAGGAAAAGGCAAATCTTACAGAAAAGCTGTTTCAATTACAGACTAAATCTGGTCAACTTTCTACTCCGTGTGAATTCTACCCTAGAGTAACAGTAAAATCTCAACTTAGATTCTATCAAGATCTATCCAAGATCTATGGAAGACCTGAAAACTCTATAAACTATAAACTATCTTCAATTGGTTTGAAATTTTATTAAAAAGATTTTTTTTAATTGCACCAGACAAATATATTATTTACCTGCTTCCCTTCTGAAACTTCAGATTCTGCTGTCACTGGTTTTGATTGACATCTGCACTAACTTTTCAAGCATTCATGTTCTGTGCAGAACTTTATAAGCATATACTCATCTTTTTATAATTTCACAAAATGGAGCTGTACGAAGGCTTTTGCAAGCTGCTGTAGAATAACACACACCATCTGGTGAACAACAATTAAAACACACAAACTTACATCTACAGTGCTTTGTGCTGCAGGCTCAGTTCTATTGATGGGTATTGTGTGAGTGTTGTGCTTAAACTCTGGTTCTATTGGTATATATCCCACCATTTGTGTGAGTGCTGTGCTTATACTATGGTTCTATTGGTATATATCCCACCATTTGTGAGAGTGCTGTGTTTATTCTATGGTTCTACTGGTATATATGCCACCATTTGTGTGAGTGCTGTGCTTATACTATGGTTCTATAGGTATATATCCCACCATTCGTGTGAGTGCTGTGTTTATTCTATGGTTCTACTGGTATATATGCCACCATTCGTGTGGGTGTTGTGCTTATACTGTACTATGGTTCTATTGGTATATATCCCACCATTTGTGTGTTTCCTCCCACAAACCAGATCACAAATGTGTGAGTTTGTGTGTGTGTGTGTATTTGTATTGTAAGTACTGTGTATTCACCCGTCTTCCATATTACTTATCTAGCACAAGGTCAAAGTGAACTAATTGCGTTATTCTTCTTCGCAGCCTGACTGAATCCTTCTGCTTGCAGCTGCCTCTTTGCTTCTTCACATAGTTTCCACATTTTCACAAAAGGTCAAAGCAGTCAGCCTGATTTTTGCATTCAAACAATGTTACCGAAACTTCTTCAGATTTTTTCATGTGTCTAAGCTCTTCTCTTTCTGTATCCCTAATTATATTTAAATTATATTTAAATGTCTGCCTTTACTGTTCTTTTACTTGAATTTACTGCAGTGACAGTAACATCTAATCATGGGACACTGCCAGCACTGCACATGGTCAGCCGAATTTCTAATGCTGCCAGATGGATTTCCAGCAGTTTAGTCTACAGATTACTTACTGACGGCTCACATCCTACGCGTCTCATCACTCAGACTTTTGATAGTCATATAGCCTCCTCTTCAAAAAAAAGTTAGTAATTGTAACTGCATGGCTTGTAATAAATAAAGTTTTTTGTGTTCAGCAGTATCTTACTGTATCTTACTAACAGGGTATAGTGAAACAACGTTGAAAGCTGAGAGTGTTTTGGTGGGCTGCTGTTACCACGGTCGCCTCCCGTCTCTGCCATGGCTTCGTGTGAAGTTGGCATGTTCTCCCGTGTTGTCATGCCTTGTCCCCATAGCATCCAGGATAGGCTCCAGACCCCTACAAGTGGATACCGAAAATGGATGGAATATTTATGTCGCACAAAAAAAATCACAATCTGGGGTCTCTTTTAAAACTGTTTAGACATATCTGCTGCAATGTCCAGTTCATGTTTTCCCCATGTCACAGAGGTGGACTGGGAATTATTAATAGATTGCTTCATTTTTAGCAGGATTCTTGTGTTTCCAGAAAAACCTTCTGTTGTGCTTTGCAGTAAATTACTTGAATCATGCCAAACTAATTATGGTAAAGTGTGAGAAGAGCATCAGCACGGAAACAAGTAACCAGCTTTCCTTTGGAAAAGAGATGAAAAATAATTAGGCTTTTTGTTTGTGTGTTTAGCTATAGCATGAAATTAATAATTAAATCACTTGACACTTTATAAATCCCATTCATTGAATTCCAGTTTGATATTTTCAGTGCATTGCTGGCAGATTAATGCATTGAAATACGCAGTTAGATGTTTTCTAAGGAACATCATGTGACAGAGGATTTAAGCAGGCATTTCTGTGGGGTTTGTTTCAGCATTTGCTCATACATGAATTGATATATTTCATAGTGATTCATTCTTTCAGACAATCTGAAATGGATATTTTAACCATTTTATTAAACTTTTATGAATAAATAAACATTTTTGTCTTTCGCAGGCTCTGGCACATTATGTAAGTTGAGACAAGTTGTCATGAATTGCTGGTCATGCATATTTACATTATTCTATCCAGTTAAACTTGCACTGTGTAACAGTGTAGTGACTATATGTTAATATATTTGTTGATGATTTCTCCTGTTTTAAGCTGTGCCTTTAAGACATTTCTAAAGGTATTCTCTTCTATGACGCTGTGACTTACTGGCCTGGTGTGGCTCTAACACTCTAACATCATTTTGTATCACATGCTCTTCTCCTTCGAAAGCATCTGAGAGATTTTCTTAACATTAGGTAACAGCACAAACTTGTCAGATAATGATTTCTTAATGCAATTCTATGCATTGCATTATGGTATTTATTTCTATACAAATGCTTGTATTTTAACCATATTACAAGAAGAGGTGCGATTGCAATATATATTGCAAATTTCACTCCCTTATGTTTTAGGGTGCATTTAATTTTAGGGCACACTGTAAGAGCAATTCCATCAAATACAAACCAAACACAGATATCTCTGGAGCACTCTGGCCATGACTTCTCACTATTCAGTTTTCTGTTAGTAGACACAGAGCTAAAGTCCATCTTGCTGCAGTATCTCAGCTGCCTTGTATTAACAGAGGTAGGCTTGTCTCAGTGAGCACACCTTCTCATTATGGGTCAATCGCATTTCTCTTTTTTCTTCTTCCTCCTCAGTCAGTTTAGTTTATCATCCCATTTAGCAAGCTATCTAATTTACGGAAGCCCAGCTGAGGTACATCCATCATTTTCTTTGCTTTCTATTTTTGATTTAAGCATTCATTGTACCAGGGTATATTTGTATGATTAGGTTTAGCTCCTCTGTGTAATGTCAAACTGCACTTTATCCAATGAATCAATTTTTAGTGTCAGCCTTCAAACCTAATCTTGTAAATTGCCTTGTACAGTTTATCCAAGTTTGGTTTCTAAGTGTTAGATGCTTTTTAAAAGGCCACTGCCAACCCATCGCTGTAACTGCCTTCACTGGAACTGCCTTCAATTGGCATGACTTGACATGAAAAGACAGGTAAAACAGAACAGCCAGCACAAGAGTCAACTACTGCATTTACTAGGGATCACTGAACACAAATAAGCAGCCACAATTACCTGGGTGTAACAGCACATTTTATTGATGACAAATGGAATCTGCATTTCATTGCACTGCCTGTGATGAAATCAGAAGAAAGACACTTTGCTGATGTTTGTCCTAAGCAGTTAATTAAAGATCAAAAGATCTGGATCCTAATATCATTACTGTAGGTATAGATCACGCTTGGCATATGATTGAGCAGCAAGAAAGCTACCCTTCGATTATAAGCCCTGTGCAGCAGATGACAATCACATCGTCTCTGTGTGACAGCAGGTTTGACAGTGTTTTGACAAATTGCCATAAATGACTCACATATTTCGAACAAAGTCCCTCGAATATGGCTGAGCTTCAGCAAGCTTCTCAAAGAAACACGAGCCAAGATGTTCCCACTAGGTGAAATTCAAAATGATCAAAATGGGTCAAACAGAAAAGAGATCCTTTGAAAGCAACACTGGTGCAACCGAAGCAGAACATGGTCATCTTACCTTCAGGCGAGCTTGGTGAATGAGAGGCTGGAGATACTGCTGGAACCATGCTGGTAGGAATGAGGCTCTTCGATTTTGAAGTGAAAAATATTTTTAATTTTGGTAATTGGCCTCCTTTCCTAAAGTCTTTTAGGTGGCTAAATAAAAGTGGAATATATTTATTATTTTTACCCTTATCCACATGCAGTGGTACCTTGGAATACGAACTTAGTTCGTTCCAGAAGGCTGGTTGAGTTGTGATTTGGTCGATGTCCAAGTTGAATTTCCCTATGTAATGCAAATGAATGTAATCCATTACATTGCCTATTTAAACTTATCTACCTACCTAACTAATGATAAAAAGCATTGACAATCAATATAAAACTAATACACACATGAAAAAGTACACAAACGCGATAAACATGAAATAAATGACAATCTCATACTCTGAAGCGAGAGCAGACACACGTGCACCACCTTCAAGTCTCGTTCTAAGTTCCTTTTTAAGTTCTGCCGTTACTCTCACTACTTTCCTCTTTGGTTTGCTGCTATCACTGCTCACTTTCTTAGGGGCCATGATTACTGTATCACTGAATGTACTGCAGATAAAGCACAAAAAAATATCACACTGAACAGAGGAACACAGCTACCGCGAGACTGAGAGCCCGTTTGCCTATGTGTCAGCCCATCAGAGACACATCTTGATCCATACGGGTTTTAGCAGGTCTGTTTTGTTTTGTTGTGTTCCAAGTTTTTCGTTAGATTTTTCTCGACTGACCTGTCCAAATTGGTAGAGTTGAGCACTTCTGACCCATACAAGTTTCCAAGATTTTGGTCAAGGTACAAGTCGAAAAAAAAATTATCAAACCCATTCGATGTCCAAGCTGGTCAGGTTAAGAGGCATTCAAGTTCCAAGGTTCCACTGTACAGACAGATTACCAAATCCGTACAGATTACCAAATCCGTACAGATTACAGATTACCAAATCCGTACAGATTACAGATTACCAAATCCGTACAGATTCCAGATTACCAAATCCATACAGATTACCAAATCCAGATTACCAAATCCGTACAGATTACCAAATCCGGATTACCAGTGTTCTGGACCAGTTCCTGCTCTATCCTGTCTGTCGTTCTGGCCCGACCAGCAGGTGCCGCTGGCCATCCCGTTCATTGTGTTTCTGTCCTGATTGTTTAGTGATACTGACTCTCACCCATGTCTTGTTATTCCCAGCCTTTGTGTTTCGTTATTTGTTATGGTCCATACCTGCCCCTCCTGTAGCTCTCATTATAGGTGTATATATGTGCTTCCCTTGTCCTACTCCTTTGTTGGTCATTGTAGATGTGAGTATTGTTAGTGCTGTGTTTTACGCTCCCACATGGAGTCAGTCCTGAAGATTTTTCCAGTGTTTCCTCATAGTTTCACTGTGTTTGGTCCCAATCCTTGTAGCCCATGTTAACCTGCTGCCTTTCTTTGACCCCTTGCCGACATTTTGCTTTTAGATGTTTATTTTGTTTGAGTTCCCTTAGTAAACGCCCCTTTGTCCTTATATTGCTCTGAAGATTATTGCTCCTTTCCTGTTGTCCCATTGTAACAAAATGAGACTACATGTCACAATGTAGGCTACTAGCTATGCAAAGAACTACAGGTAGAATAACAAAGTGTAAAGGGGCACATTACGTAGTACAGAATGTTACTGCAACAGGTCAGTGTGACAGGTCAGTGCCCTCTTTCTAAGGAACTTTTCAAAGAGGAGTAGAGGAATAAGAGCAACTGGACCTCACTGAATGAATAGCCGGTATTTGTTTACAAAAAACAGATATAAACAAAGTACACCTCTATTAAGGCTTTTCCCCACAGTTGTAATTACAAAACATAACTGAAACCAAAATAAACTCAGAGCTCTTTTAAAACCTCAAAGTAAAATGTCCAATCTACCCAGGTAGCATATTTTTTGTTTTGTTTTCAAGGTGAATTGAGGTCTCAACGCTTATCTGTAATATGGGACGAAGGCAGAAGGCACGGAAAGGTCCGCTTCGGTCAGCAGATGCTCCTCTTCAACCTTATCCTCCGTCGCTGCCGCTCGTCCATCCAATCGACAGTTTCGATCCAATGAAAAAAAACCAACCGGAGAAAAGAAAATATCCCTGTTCAACTTTCTAACTATCTGCTTAATGTTTATAAAAGCAAGAAATAATTCGCTATTAACCCTCAACTATTTATCAACCTTCTTCATATTAACTTCATCTCCAGTACACTAATGCTCCGCCACTCGCGGTCTTTTTTCCTTCTTCCCCGTTTGCTCGTAACCGCAAAAAAAAACTTCTTCCCTCAGCACAACACACTGCCATCTACCGGACAGGAAGATTTGAACAACCTAAAAGCAACATAGGATTCGGGTACAAAACTAAAATGAGTTAACCCCCCTTTTTTTACAGCGTGCTTTGAGTGGGTTACAAAAGCAAATAAGAAAACAGCACCATAAAACAATACAAACATTCCGTTCCATCTTCAGTTTCTTTCAGTCAGTCCTCTCACCTGATGTGCAAAAAATAAATAAAAAGAAGTATAGCGTGGGACCCCCATGTCCGCCGTTTCAGTAAATGCAGTTTTAGTTATCAGTCCTAAAATCAAATTGGAAAATTCCAGAAATAAACAACTTGTAAGTTCCCAGCTGTGTACCAAGTGTAACATAGTCATAGTGAAATACTGTATGCTAGCTAAGTTGCGCAATATGCAGCCAGTGAGTATCCATAATAGGCGATGAAATTTTTTAACAAATGAAATTTTCTCATTACTGGTTATGTACAGGTACAGGATACAATATCTTTCCTTGTAAAATGTGAAACAGTATGTTTTTCATTGTTCTGTCATCTTCTGAGGGGTAACACAATAAAAACACAATATTCATCTCTTGATATATGATACATTTCATTGCTCCATCGTATCGTTGAGAATTTGGCCACAATGTCCAAATCCCTTTCATTCAAGAGAGTGAGTACAGTACTGTACAGTATTGTATAATCATGTATGATGTACTTTTATTGCTACACTTAATTTTGGTAATGTCTTAATGTGTGCAATTTATCAATCAAACTTTGCCATATGTATCACGTTATATATGGGGCCCCCATATGGTTCACTATTATATTTGGTTTCAGCCATCCACAGATACGGGGGGATGCTACTGTATGTTATTCACAAATAGACAAGTGCATAATTTCAACGTGTGTTTTAAATGATTAAAAATGCTAAATGTCCAAGAGTTAACAAAATAAAGAACATTCAGAGATATTCCTCATTTGTGAAGAATCCAGCTTTTTCAATCTCTGGATCTAGCTGTTACAATCTACTTTTGACTGGTCAATCTCTTTGATTGTGTCATTGTAATTAATATACAGCGATGAATGAATTTAAATTAAATATATTATTTTTGTTTGATATTGACAGTTGTTTGGGGGATTAGTTATGGGGACAAAATCCTTCTTTTTACTTTCCTGTACTGAAAGTTGTAATACTTAGCATAATATCTACTTTATCACTGTAACAGTAGAACATATCAAGTGCAAAGTATAAAGAAATGTAAATATGATACAGGACATAAATGCTATTTTATTACATTTTGTTTCTGAAATCCACCCTGAATGTAGCCTTCAGCTGGGATCAGGATAATCCTGACTCTTTGGATCCCAATCCTACTAAAAAGTTTTGAACAACACATACTGAAGGCTTGATCCACATCAAAACCAACACAGGACTATGTGATCTAATCCAATATTAGAATCCTTTTGTTTTCTTTTGAACATTTTTCAAGATTTGATCCAATCCAATCCAATAACTGAAATCCAGTCAGATTAGTTCTGAACAACGGGGCCCAGACTGGACTGTTTCATTTCTCTGTTTAGCTATTGATCCTGCAACATTGCAATGCTAAAAGAGAATGTGCTGGATGAATGCATACTTTTGTTTATTCCTATTCACTGAAACACATTAAAATAAGGCAGAATTTTCACACATATCCATATATATATATATATATAAAAAAATATATATATATATGTGTGTGTGTGTGTGTGATATCTTGTTTTGACTTCAATTTATGTTCTTGTGTAAAGAAGTCAGCCTTTCCCATAATAATAAACTACAATGTGAGTTTTTATGCTGGCAATTGCAATCAAGAGAAGAGCGGAGAGATTTGGATTTTGCAGTGACGGGACACCTTTTTGTATCACAGGGAAAGAATGTTTGCTCATGGCAAATCCCACTTATCACAAAGAAACATGCCTTTTCCCTGGAATAAAGAGCAGACATTAAGCTCAGCTTCCAGCGTCCTTATATACTGTCACTGTATGTAAACAAGCTTTCCGGAAACATCCAGCTGCCTGCCCAATTGGTCATTGCCAGAGTGAGGCAGGCGAGTGCATAAAAACACAAGCTGTAATCGTTTCTTTTGGCATGCATTACTCAAAGCATGCCAAGCATATTTTATTACTTTTGGTTCCCATATCGCATATACATAAACCATTAATAATTGTAATATTATCATGAAAGACAGCTACATTTAAAGAGAAAAGAGAAATTATTCAATATTGTTCTTTAGACACATTGATGTCAAAAACTACCATTTTATGTTGTGGAGTTAAATAAATACTTACTACAATCCTGGGGTAGTGATAATGCTCAGAATTTTCACATTTAATTGGTGAATAGTAATGAAAGTATCTCTTGTTATAAAGCAATGTCACAGCCTGCACAACATTCCAATGAATATCCAGTCCCCTGTGTGATGCATCTGAGAGTAACAGACTAAACATTTCTTAATAAGTACCTATGGGTAAGAATTATGAGATGTCAAGGATTTTGCCTTAATAGGATAAGCAGGCGATCAGGGTGAGACCAATATTCAGTACAATGTGTGGGAAATACATGAATTTCAGCTCACAGAAACATAACAGCCTGCTTACTAGCATAAAGGAAATGAACACTTTCTCAATTAGCTTTTTGTTCTCTTAAGACGTTAAATACGTACACAATAAATACATTTTTTAGTATGTCCACATACACAAGAAACTCACACTGGGCTATTTAAAATTAGACATGGAAAGAGGCCATTGCTTCATTTCAGAAGACAGTACTAATTTATGAGCTCAGAGTTCTCATTAATGAAAGGTTTAGTTCTATTCAGGCCAAGTATAGGATCACACATCATGAGGACACATTAGTTTGTCACAGAAAGTTCAAGCAGTGTCTGAGAGAGAGAGAGAGAGAGAGAAAGAGAGAGAGAGAGAGAGAGAGAGAGAGAGAGATTCTAAAAAATGCTCATTATACTAGGCACAGTATTTAGCTCCATGCTGCCCCCTAGTGAGGCTTTAAGGAAGGGTTTTAACGCTTTAGAAATCTCTGTGCTGTTTCTCTGGACCTTGCTCAATATGTCTAATAGTTAATAGAGCGCTGCTCAGCACATATTCCACTTGTTAATTCCCCTATTATCTCCAAAATATGGTCTTTGTAAAATTTGCAACATTGCTTTGAATTCTTTGTTTGAATCTGAGAAATTCAAGTAATCATTTCAATGTGAAGGTTTTGTTAACACAGGTGATATCGTCTGCTTTAATTGTTTTCCATGAATTCAGTTTAAATCCCAAAACCTTGATTACGAATGCAACCACTAATGTTGCTCCGGGAAAGCATCATTTTCAGTCTTTGCGATTTAAAAGGGCTTTTAAATGGCAGATTTCTAAGGTACCGTCAGTCTAATTAATCTCCACACTGAATCTCCTAAGCACTGTGCTCTTAATCTGGTTAGTTAATCTGCATTGAATGAATGAGTGGAATCATTGTGCGAAGACGACAATGCACAGTTACAGCAAGGAGGCAAAGCCGGCCGGGCGGCGATCAAGACAAACAAGAGAAGGGTGCTTCCCATTTATTATTAAATCTATCTACCTTCATCTGGATGAAAAATGCCACAGTGTGCATGTTAAGGGCTCCAGTAGTTGAAGAGAATATTCAAGGCTGTGTGAAGCTACTTTTCTGTCACCGTGTCTCTCCGTTTTATTGTCTGTGCCGTGAAGCGACTGCACCAGGAGCAGCATATGTGAGACGAGCTTTTCACGCACTGTCATATACGCACATAGATTCGGCTTCTTGCTCTTGGGCCCACAGGACTGAGTCATTCATCTCTACTCACAGGTCTGGTTATAACTGAAGCTGCCATGGGTACAGGGCAGGAATCACTACAGTTTTCTTTATTTTCTAAAGCCTAAACTGGATAATAGGAAGTGTATACTTAAAACATGCATATATATGTATACTATAAACCTACTTTCTTTTCTTGTACTCTGATTTTACTTTGAATTGCATGCTGTTTGTTATTAACTATTCACTGTTTGCATCACTCATTAATAGTTTAGTGCTGCAATACACTGGCCTGCCGCCAAATCTGCGATATTCTCTTGGGTTCAGAATGCCAACCTCTTCCAATGGCTAACAGCCTTTCCCCCGGTAAGGACCAAATACTAAGAGGTACAATCTCAAGCCAACAGTTTTCATGTTTACATGTGATCCATCGATCTGTACATGTTCTATTGGCATTTGTTCAGCCCTGGGTTTAAGGTAACCTAGACCAATGTTCCCCAGCTCGGTTCTCGGGATCCCTCAGATGGTCCATGTTTTTGCTCCCTTCTAGAAGCTTCCTACAGGCACAAGACAGTGGGGGGGGGGGGGCATCAACAAGATGCAAGTGAATTGCAGGATATATACACTCTCTATCTATCTCTCTCTCACACGCACATGCACACACTCAGACAGACACACAAACAGACAGACAGACACTATGAGACAAATCCGTTCTGCTAAACGCAGCGTGAACATATAAGCCCCACATACACAGAGCCTAGTCTGATAATCTGCAAGGCATGAGGCTACACTGCTAACCATTAAATTAAATTAGAAAATTAAAACAAAACTGGAGTAATAATGCAGATGCCGACCCAGTTGAGCTCTGAGCAGCTCTTGCCGGCCTCCAGTGCATCTGTGGTTTTTCATGCTGGTCACAACATACAGATGCAGGTTTGGCACTTCAGGCTGTAACATGTTAGCATATTCTGGGTATTACACAATACATATTCCTGTAGTTCACATTGACATATGACAAACATGAGCTATAAATATCATGAAAAACATAATGAAGTTCGTATTTTGACATTGTGGGACCTTTCTCTGGTAAATTTTAAATTAAATTGACGTGGCTCCCGATTCTAGGTTATTCCATGCCCTGCACCCGTTGTTTCTGCAATATATATGAAAATTACATATATTCACTTCTCCAAAACTATAAACACGTATGCGAATCGCTTATTTTTCAGGAGATTCCATCAAAATGTTCATTGCACATAATAGGTAAAGAATGAATAGTTCTGAAATGGGAATACGGGGAACAAACCTGGTGGACGACAACCCTCCGATTTAAAGGTTGTTGGTTATTCATTGCAAAGGACTTGTCTGCATTAGCTTCTATTTCAAAGTTGTTGCTATGCTCCAGAAATGGCTGAGAGCATCTTCAGCAATGCCTCATACTATATCCAACGATCATAACAGCTGCGTGTGAGATTTTCACAGTCCTGAATCTGAAGGCTCAGCTTTACTCCTGAGACAGTCAATAAATGACACATCTGCTCTTCCCAGCACACCCAGTGCACGCCCAGTGGGACAGAGAAACAGAGATGTTATTTTTCTCCTTCAGTAGACTGCACTGCTAATTTGTGTCCTTAACTCCCTCTCTTTAACCACACAAGACACAAATAATTTTGTATCTTTGTGGGATAAATAAATGTGCTTCACCAAACACCCACGCTGGTGTTTTTCATCTTTCTTATATTACTGCAATAATGTTTTAAGTAAAACATTTTGATGACACCTTTCAGTCTGCTGAACCGTCTTCCTTGTTATCTGTCGCACAACAAATTGGACCTTGTCACACTGTTTTGAACACAAACACTGAGAAGCATGGGAGTGACAGAAAATAAGCACTGAGGCAAATCAGCAGCGAGTGATCCCGGTACTGTAAATCCTGTTCCGGCAAAATATACCTTTGTAAAAATATCAGGAGTGTATAAATGATAAGTGCCTACTTCAAAGACATGAGTAGAAAGCTTCAGAAGATTAAAGTGCTGAGCTTCATGAGAGCTGTATGTGTTGAGCTATGGTGGATAATTCCAGCTACATTCAATATTCAGATTTATGGCAAACAAACAGCATGACGTGCACAGTGAAATAAGAATTAGCACATGCCAGTCCTTTAGGATGAGACTGTAGACAGAAAGATTCACGCAGAAGCTAACAATTAATCATTTTATGTTAAAATGTTTAATCCTTAAACCCTACACTGGATAAATTGCTAGTGACATTTAATGACATTGTATATAATATTTATTCAGTAAGTAATTTTCTTAAGAGATTTTGTAGGTCAATCCAAAATAAAGAGTGCATTAGGAAACATATAAGCACATAAATCATTTTACAATTGAAATGCAGCGAGTCCTTCTAAACAGGGATTCTGCAGTCCAGAGGCTCAGCGAAAGCTCGCTCCACCACACAAGAGACGGGGTCCAACACAGATGGGATTTCAATTTCCAACCATTCGAAGGAAGATAACGTCCTTGATGATGAAATATCCTATAGTGGAATTCAGGACTAGGGATCCTGATCTGGTGAGGTTAGACATAAATGATATATGAGATAAAGGCTGGGATTCCGTGGTATGTTTGTGTAATCGTGGGCTAACAGGATGAAAAGCTCATAGTGAAATAATGGAGTGGATGGAATTTCACAGCTTTCTGTGCACGATTTTCTCATTTATCACAAATATATCTAGTGCAAACAAATAAGATGTCTGCTCATGAGAACAGTTCTCCCAGTGAGGGTCACCATGGCAACCTGCCAAGCAGGTCAGACTGAATCCTACTTTGCATGCCCACAGAAGCTAGCCAGTACTGGGCTATCCCCAGGTGTTGCGAAGCCAGCTGTGATATCCACCCTCCTTGAAAGAGATCCTGTCTGCCCTGAGGCTTCTGCCCAGTGGGACCTGTCAGGAACATCTCCCCTAGGGGACAGCCAGGTGGAAGTCTAACCAGCTCACCTCTCTCTCCTTTCGATCCAGAAGAGCTGCAACTCTACCGAGAGCATGTCTGATACTTCCACTGAAAATGTCATTGCCACTTGCACTCGTGATATTGCTCTTTTGGTCCTTACCCACAGCTTATGACCTGGGTGATAATAGGGACATTTGCCAGTCTCATCTGACAGTTTAGTTCCCACATTCGCACCACAAACCTACCCAGTGTTCAAAAAAACTGCAGCCATCTGATTAACTTCACATTCGCTCATACCAACACGAATGAATACGGTTCTGATGTACTTAAACTCCACCAATAAGGGCTGACTTTCCGCCTCACTTGAAAGCAGAAATCTGCTCTTTTCCAAGAAAGTACCATTGCTGCAAATTTCGTGGTGCTGATTCTCATCCCTACCGCTTCACATTCACATCCAAAGCTGCGTTGGCGGTTCTGGTTGGATGACGCCAAAAGAACAATATTATCTGCAAATGTCACTTGTAGGCCCCCCACTCTGAGTACCCATTCAACCACAACAGTGCCTTAATACACCATCCACAATCATCACAAAAGGCAATGAAGATAAGATGCACCTGTGGCGAAGACCAATGGCCAATTTAAATGACCCCAACATGGTGTCAAGCATCTGTAGATACATACTACAAACTACGTTAAGTTGTGCATCTTATGTACAGTTACATAGACGTATAAAACTGAATACAATCCCACAAAGGCAGAAAAAAACAAAGAAAATTACAGGGAAATTAACATGCTTTAAAATGCTTTAAGCAGGTGTAGCTTATTTCATATACTAGAAAAAATGAAACCTTAATATTTATAGTTAAACTCTATTCCCCAAATAGCATTAACAGTAAAGCTTAGTCATGCAAAAGGAAAAATAGCCAGCAAGCACCAAATGTTCTGGCATACGGATGTTGTTCACTTTTCCTGGGATTTCTTTCTTGGACATTTTACTCATTTTAAAAAGGCTACCCGTACAAAGCCGTAAAAGCCATATGCTATGCTACTCCACAAATAAAAAACAAGCGGAGAGCCAACACGCCTCCCCCGTGAGTCGGAGGCCCTGTGGTAGTTTGCGCTGCATGATGAATCTTCAGCTATCACTCAGAGTCCAGGGGCGGTTGGAATCCTTCCCAAAATGCTCCCCGCCACCAACATCCCAGGCATCATGTTCCAGCTTCAGGCTGCAGAAAAGTGTCAGCAGACATTTAAACTGTCAGTTTTATTTTCTTCTCAGTGTTACAGGCAGCCTTCAAGGTAACTGCATTGTGATCTAACAGTGGTTTATCTACACGGGGTCCAAATGACATGGGCCTGAAAGGGGCATTTTTCAAATGTTCTTGTTTGATGGAGAGATACTATAAAAATGTTACATTATTGCAACTAGAATGACAATGATCATTTCTTTTATACTTTTGATGCTTTTTGGTCCTTCAGCACTACTCTGTACTGTATATATCTGTTATGAATAAGAGTTTAGTATATAAAGGATATGTCTATCATTAATACTGTAAAGGAGTTAGTAAGCTAAAGTGTTCTTTTAAAGTAAATTCTCTCTTAGAGGTCGATTCTCCCACCAGGTACTTAAATCAAAAAGGCGCTTAAAAAGTTACATACTTCGAACTTCTGTGCATTCTCTCCTCATCAGCGCATAACGGGAAAAGGAAGGTGCAGAGTGAAATTTGTTTATTAATCAATGCAATGAACTGTATAGTCCAAACATGCTTAAGCGTTGCACCACATTTTGCAATGTGGTATCCCTAACCAATTTCTAGCCCGTGTCACTAAAAACCCACACAACTACCCCATTAAGCTTAAAATAATTACCAGTTGAGTGAATATCCTGGTTCTGTTGAGAACCTAGTCTATGTACTATGTATATGAAGTGTATGTATGTGCACAAAAATACAGGATAAACTGCATCCCATATTAGTTCAAACAGAGCATTTTACAATCCACTGGGATTCTGGGTAGGCTTGCTGAGCTCAGCCGCAGAGCTGGATGCCCAGGACCCAAAGGGAGTCCCCTTTCAGCGTCTGATCGCCAGGGGCTAGTTGCTGTGTTGTGGCTCGACAACTCATGGCAGAGCAGGCAGGTGGTAGCGCTTTTCTGGTTGCACGTCGAGTTCGGCCTGGAGTGGCTGGCCCTAAGTGTGTGTAAACCACAGACTTAAAAACAAACATCTGTCTTTTTTGTTTATGGGAGAATCGACCTCTTAGTCAGTATCCCTCTGACAGCTGCTCTGTGCCCCATGGTCCAAATAGCCAAATACATCATTTTAATCATAAATATAGCTGTAGATAGAAGCATAAGATAATTATATATTTACAACCAAGGCGTTACGATTTTAAGCCATTGGATCTTGTTTAATCTTTTCGGAGCTTAGCTAAGATAAATTCTTCATTTTTAATTCTGAAACTTTCTATTCCTCTGAGTGACAGACTTTCTCAGAATTGAAGCAGAAGGTTTTTATTTCCTTGCAGACAATATTCAGCCATCTAAGCACCAAGGAATTGTTACTCTGTTTATTAAATAAAATTGCATTTTTAGGTCACAAGTAGAAGAGCTGAGGGAAGATTTAAATTTAGCCAAAGTGTTTTGAGTCTAAGTTTCCCCTTAATGTTTGTGGCTGTTTGTGAATAACTCTGGGTCTGATTGTGTGCTCCACGGAATAAGTCACTAATATGAGAAGCTGTTGTTTATACATGTCTCTCCTCCTGTTAGATGCAATATAACCTCATGGTACTGCAGTAAATTTTAGAATTGTTTTTTTCTGCCAGGACCTCGGCAATAATACCCATATTGTGTTGTCAGGTCTTCATCTTATAGCCAAGCCCATCACTTCAAATCCAGGTAAGTTCATAATCGGTAATACAGCCACTGCTCTTGGTATTTCATCAGTTGCATCCTTAGTTTTAAAGGCTGCCACAGTATCCTGTTGAATCCTCCCAGGTAGCTCTTTAATTTTGTTTTTCATTCTCCTTCCTCTTCATGACAGATGTGTCAATGACATTTCTATGCAGCCAAAGTACCTGATTCCAATTTAAAGTGCAGTCAGCCTATTGTGGAGTCGCTCTGCTTTTAGCACCTGCCTTAGAATCCCTCCATAAATATGCTTGTTGCCTCACCGGTGACTAATGTTTGTGATGCTAATTTGCATTATTGTCAATTGTGAAGCTTTAATTGAGGCAGTAAAATAAGCAGCGTCATTCAAATGAATCTGCATTGACACGTTATTATGACCTATTTTGTAATCCTGGCAATAAAAAGGCAGAAACAAGTTATTCCTAAATATTAATGATGCTCATTCAACAGTTACTATGCATCCTTTTTGTTATTATTATTATTTGTTTATTTCGCAAGGACCTTGTGTAAGAGGGGTTACCAAACCCTTGACATCTCTTTATGTTCCTCTATAACTGGTTTCAGATAATAATATATTTCATTCATACCACTAAGAATTTGTCAATGAATATTTTTCCATTTAAATTCTTCTTGCCTTAAAATCTTGTTTGTGTCTATGTTTGATTTTAAGTTTGTAGCATGTAATGTTTATGGTGCTCATAGGAGTTTTCAGTCCTGACTGAAAATGGTAAAAGATTGTCAATGTTTCATTCTTTCATTGTTCAAATGAACTCATTAAATTGTATTCAAAAGGCCTCAATTCCCATGAGCTACATACATGGGAAGCAAGAATCTATATAATAAATGTTTCAGAGTTGCACCATCTGTATCGGCGGTTGTCCTCAACAGATGAAAGGATTTCTAACAAAGTACCTCCAAGCAACTAAAATGCTGCTGGTAAAATTGTTTACCTGGAACTTAGCTTTAATTAGACGTAATCAGTAGCAAACAAAAGATCATTTCTATTCCAGCTTCTTGGCAATGAATACCACTGCTGCAATTCCTGGCAACTTCCTGTGACTCATTCTTGTTTGCTTACCATACCCATCTGCCAGTGGTTCCAAACAATGAGAAACATTTTTTTTCCACAGCTGTAAGAGTATAATTTGTATTTTTATACAAAAACTAATTGTGTATTAAATATGGCGACAATATGTAGAATACATTTGAATAAGAAATACAATAAACTTTGTAAGTGACTTGCATGTGTAAAGTGAGAATATTTTTAAATGAATATATATGTGAGGCAGCACTAACCAGCTGCACCACCGTGCCGCCAATCACCGAAACACTGAACTATTGTGATGCCTTTTTGAATTATTATTGTTAAAGACTTCAATGTTTGTGATCAGAACGGCAAAGTAATGTTGCATTCTTTACACAGGATTATTAATGTCTACAGTGATAGCTAGGATAGCTAAGCTAAGGTTGAGTTAACAAATTTAAAATACATCGAAGTCTAAGATCTTCAAAGACATGAGATCAAACAGAAAGGTTTTGCATTAAAAACCCACGGGCAGAACCCTGGAGGACAAAAGTTGTGAAGTTCATTATGTTAATGATTTATGTGTAAATATAAATATGTAAATAGTTGATTTAATAGTTAATAGCAGGGCTGTGCAGAGACTTTTAGAGGCACAGGTGGTTTGAGCAAGGGCTCCCCCTAGGTGAAATTAGGGTAATTGTTGGTGCTCAAAAATAGGCACTCGATAAAATTTGCCAACTACAGTGCGAGGGCACTTTCAATCATTCGTGCAGAAGGGGCCGCAACAATTTTCTGAAATCTAAAAATTGGGGTCATGAAATGTGTGGTAACCAGTACTGAGAACCAAAACAAGGCATTCACCATGTAACAGCATACTTTTTCTTTTGTTGTGCATGAAGCATGCATTTGATTATCATTTTCTAGGAATTACCATTGCAATGTCTGTAGCGGTATCTTTTTTTTATTTTTATTTTTTGGGGGGGTGGGGGGAGTGTTTTTCTGTGCTTTAGCCACTGGCCCTCAAAATGTCCTGTTTTAAACAAAATAATGCAACTTGTAACGCTCCCTGTCAGTATTTGTTTGGTCAGTTGTGTGATGTCACAAAGAGGTCCGGGAATGCAGACGCTCTGGCACTCTGGCTATAGTGTGTCTGCATCTGCGGTGAGGTGTGATGTCACAAAGAGGTCCGGGAATGCAGACGCTCTGGCACTCCGGCTATAGTGTGTCTGCATCTGCGGTGAGGTGTGATGTCACAAAGAGGTCCGGGAATGCAGACGCTCTGGCACTCCGGCTATAGTGTGTCTGCATCTGCGGTGAGGTGTGATGTCACAAAGAGGTCCGGGAATGCAGACGCTCTGGCACTCCG
>JABJVO010000039.1:5626934-5640089 GCA_026770805.1 Boulengeromyrus knoepffleri
GATGCCAGTCTATCACAGGGCAGCGGTACGCCCTGGGTGGGATGCCAGTCTATCACAGGGCAGCGGTACGCCCTGGGAGGGATGCCAGTCTATCACAGGGCAGCGGTACGCCCTGAGAGGGATGCCAGTCTATCACAGGGCAGCGGTATGCCCTGGATGGGATGCCAGTCTATCACAGGGCAGCGGTACGCCCTGGGAGGGATGCCAGTCTATCACAGGGCAGGAGTACGTCCTGGGTGGGATGCCAGTCTATCACAGGGCAGCGGTATGCCCTGGGTGGGATGCCAGTCTATCACAGGGCAGCGGTATGCCCTGGGTGGGATGCCAGTCTATCACAGGGCAGGGGTACGCCCTGGGTGGGATGCCAGTCTATCACAGGGCAGCGGTACGCCCTGGGTGGGATGCCAGTCCAGCCACAATTATTTGATTTTCATATTTTGTATTCCCAATAAAATGTCTAGAAAGTCCATGATCTACCACCACTAAATGAAAAACATTCTCAGTTGACTTTTTGAACCCTCTGTAAGCATATTTTTAAGCAGTTTATTTTTAACCTCTGTAAATGATTATTAGAGCTGCAGCAAAGTGTTCAGTTTGGCCACATTGCAAAGGAAAAGAACGGTGAGGTGTGGCACATCTAAGCCGATTGTGTGCTGGATAGGGATAAGAGAGATGACTGAGTGATGAAATGAAGAAAACTTTGAATTACAACTGGAAACTGATATAACTGAACATGGTAAAAAAAAAAAAAAAAAAAAAAAACAGCATTGTAATCTATAATAGTCCTTGAGGGGAAAAAATTATTTTGTGGCGAAATAATGCATGTGACAGATGTGAGGATTGTATCCTTAATTTTAGCAGTGAAGCCTGGGTCCAGTTCACCTGAGCTGTGCTGTATGACACGTCGCATGTCAGTGAGGATTAGGGTGACATTCTACAGGTTGCTAATTCAGTACTTGACATGAAGTGAGAAATGGTGACAGCAAGGCTTCATAGCCACTCAAAACTTTTGTGTCTCTTACAGTTTTCTTAAATCTATTACAGACTGTTGAAAGCAAAAGAATATACTGGAATGCATTGGACTATAAAACTGCACAGCAGAAATCTCATAGGAAGATTACTATGTATATACTGTACACGTTTGAATGCCTTACAATATTCATATTGTGATGCTGTGGGGGCGGTTAGTGGGAGTATTTATGTAGTTACCAGCATGCCTTGCACCACACTGCGAGATGTGTAAATAATGTAGATTGATATGTGTTTGAGCTGTAAATAGTGAAGGTTGTAAGCATGTGATGTTTGCTGTGAAGCGTGTGTTTTCATTAGCGTGTGACCATGACTGTGAGTGTCATATAAACTGTTGGTTCCATCCCTTCTCCGCTGCTAGTTTTATACTTGCGATCAGCTATCATTAAAAATATAAACATCCATTTTAAAAACTCAAAATCTTCTTGCTGCAGGCATTACACTTAACTAATGTAAATAAAACATTTTAAAATGAGCCGTACACAAAACTCATTACTGAATAGATCTATATTATCAAAATAAAAACATAACCCTATATGTGTAATTGCGTAACATAAATACAGCCAAACCATATTGCCCAGGTTGAGAGACAATATCAACAACAAAACAAAATCTGCACTTAAAATTAATCCTGTATATAAATTCAAAAATTTAAACCACATTGTCGATTTATTTTTATAAAAGGACATGCAAACGATGGCAATGTTAAGAAATGTTTCTATTTAGCAAAACTAACTACAGTCCTCGTAGAATTTTTGTACTGGTAGCAGTAACTGAAATCTTCCCATGTCTTCTCAATGGCCGCACCCAGTGAGGAGGACCTGAGCCGCTTCTGGCCTCACACTGGCTGTAAGGTCAGGCTGGTGGGGAGAACCTTCACGATTCAGAAGAAGGGATGAGCAGGAGCTTCTACTGGCGAGACCCTGGCAAGCATGCATGTCCAGGGAGAGCCAGTGAAGACAATACGCTTAAAAGGGTTATGCCTCCATATATACAGTGTGTGTGTGTGTGTGTGGGTGGGTTATGTACGTATATATTACAATGTGGGGACCAAATGTCCTCACAATGTGGTAAAAAGTGTTATTTTGACATTGTGGGGATCATTTTTTTTAGGTCCGCACAAGGGGAAACTAAATTTTATAAAGATCTGTGACTATGATCAAAAAAACGAACGTGCTAAAGGTCTCATATTGAGTTTGGTTAGTTATGGTTAAGGTTAGGGCTGGGTAAGGGTTAAGGTTGTCATAGTTAGGATTAGGGTATTGACCATAAAAATGAATGGATGGTCCCCACAAACATATTGAAAACAAATATGCGTGTGCGTGCACACACACACACACACACACGCACACACACATATATCAGAGTTTTCTTTTTAAGGGTTGAACTTTATATGCATATCAGGCTAGAATAAAGACTATGCTTACACATTTCTTGCATCAGCTCAACAGCCCCCCAGGCAAAATGGCCTCTTTGATCATCTGTAGGATCTGCATCGGTCCAGCTGGTACGTGTTTGAGAGAAGGTGGCTGGAACTTCTTTTTTCATCTCAGAAAGAGTGCAACGTTTCAAAAACTGCAAGGCTGGTAAATTATGCTCAAGCTGACGGCAGAACACATTGGCAGGTCGGCATGGCAGCATTTGTCTGACAGCAGGAATACAGGAGCGAGGCCGTTTCTGCTTGTGGAGAGCCAGTGCTTCGCTCGGATTAGATGACCTAATGCACGTATCAGTATCTTAGAAACACCCCCTAATCCACAGCCCCTAAAGAGAAGGCATAATTATACCTATTATCACCACACGCCAGCCCCCCAAGCAGGCTTGGACCTTTTCCTAAATCCCTTCCTCAGGATCCGGAAGTTTGTGCTATAGTAGAGGCCCAGGACAGGAAAGGATTACATACTTCTGAAGGCGATTGCTTTTGCATCTCATAGACATTGTAAGATGGCATTTGGGTGGTGGACAACACAAGAGCAGCATTTTGCAGATGTAGGTTATTAGAAATATGCAGGAACACAGCTAATCTGGTCTTTCAGGGAACGAGTTTACACACAAAGACACGCGTAGAGTTATACTATGCATTCTATTCCCATGTTATTACACTACGCATTCTATTCCCATGTTATTATACTACGCATTCTATTCCCACGTTATTACACTACACATTCTATTCCCATGTTATTATGCTACGCATTCTATTCCCATGTTATTACGCTACGCATTCTATTCCCATGTTATTATACTACGCATTCTATTCCCATGTTATTATACTACGCATTCTATTCCCATGTTATTATACTACGCATTCTATTCCTATGTTATTACACTACGCATTCTATTCCTATGTTATTATACTACGCATTCTATTCCCATGTTATTATACTACGCATTCTATTCCTATGTTATTACACTACACATTCTATTCCTATGTTATTACACTACGCATTCTATTCCTATGTTATTATACTACGCATTCTATTCCTATGTTATTACACTACACATTCTATTCCTGTTATTACACTACACATTCTATTCCCAAGTTATTATACTGCGTATTCTATTCCCATGTTATTATACTACGCATTCTATTCCCATGTTATTCTCCAGCCATCATGACACAAATTCTGTACTGTAGTTGATCATGGTCGTTCATGCACAGATAAATCCCATTTTTTAATTTAAAATGTCTTCCAAGTAAAAGATTTCCAGTGCAGTTTTAGAATTGTCTTGTACTTGTCATATTCCTCTGCTCAAGTTTGAAAATGAGGTACCTTGTTCATATCTTTCTGTGGAATTCATTTTATTTCTGAAAAATGTAGTAAGAAGAAACATCAAAGTGCCTTTTCCCACAGCTTTCATTTAATAATTGCAGTTTAAGACTGCTTTGGTAGGTCAACCCTGCAGAGTCAACAATTGTTCTCACCACTTTACTTGAATTAATACAGTCAGGTTTTTTGAGGCTATAAAATGATTCCAGCTCTTCCGGGTGAACTGCTTTGAAATCCAAAACCAGAAAATTGCAATCATAAAAACAGAGAGAGCTCATCATTGGCGTTTTGAGGAGAGCAGCCTCAGCTCCAACTCTGAGACCTGAATGCCGGTAGCACAAATATCGCTGTAATAATACAATATTGATGTGATATTGTTTAGAAAATGAGAATTTCCACGTCAGCTCCACATATATTTAGCAAAAACTGTATTTAGGGGGAATTTTTTTTTTGTGGGTGGGATGTTTTCAGTGTGTACGATTTGCAAGAAAGCAATGCCTTCAGCATTAACTTTCCAGAAGGAGACTAATCTTTCCTTGTAATGTAGCATGTGTAAGCGCAATATACACTGACATTTATCTGAAAGAGCATGTGCACAATAATGCACTGCAAACAGTAATAATGTTTGCATGCTTTGGTTGAGGCTATTACAGATGCATGTGAATTAAATAACACACATGTGACCACATGCATTTTTACTGTGAGTCATGTCATTACCTGATTATGGGTTACAGAAACAAGGTTTACTGTGGCAAGAAGAGCACTGGAAACCCATGGGCAGAATTAATAAGTAGGGCACAAAAAATAGTATTATAAAAAAGCTTAAATTGTGAAATTACAGTATATATGTGAAAAGACCTTTATTCCTACAGTAAGCTTGATGCAGGCATAATCTATAATCAACCTCTTAGGCAAGTGACAGGCAGGAATATAGCACAGGATATATACAGCATATTTAATTCATTTAAAGCTGAGCAACTGGGTTCAAAGCAGATGAAGCTCCACCAATGGCATGACTGGGCGTTGGAAGGTAAATGCACCTGCAGATATACAGGGATGACACAGCCAGAGATATCATCCCTGCTTCAATTTCCATCACAGAATTCAGCACAAATTGCCTGTGATAAACCTTTTTTTTCCAGATTAAAGGTCCTTGAAATGTTGAATCCTGGCGTCAGGTCATGACAGGGCTGCCTGAGGGTAGGACAGTAATGTTAAGCACTTGAGTGGAAAAAATTCAATTTTCTGGGACTGGTGTAAAAAAATAAGCAATATTTGGTGCTCTGAAAACACACTAAAGAAAAAATTGTATAAGGGCAACAGGGATAAAAATCACAACATTATTCAGTGGGCTAATGTGGCCCATTGAGGGTTTTCTACAGACTTTTCCCTTGTCGATTATTTTGTGTGAATTTGGGCCACATGAAGGTAATTCATAGTTTTCTCTCCCCTGTATTATCTCCTTGTCACCCTCACTCAGTCTCCACAGTCTTAATGCTCTCTCCTGGAGTCACGATTTTGCTGTTCAATTCCGCCAGTAGAGACAACATAACAAGCAATGGGCAATGGCAGATGAGTAGCGTAGGGCAAAGATTCCTAAGCTTGATGCAGGCATAATCTATAATCAACCTCTTAGGCAAGTGACTGAGGCAGGAATCGGGAACAGTACCGCATGTTTACCCTACATATTCACCTGTAGGGAATTTAGCACTGAATTTAGCATCGAAAATATATTTTTGCATTATTCCGGGTGCTATAGGAGGTCATTTTCTTTCTCGCTGCTCTAAGTGAGTGGATGCGTGTTTGTGCTGGAGTCTCCCTCTGCTGTGTTATACTGCCACTCTGTGGTCTTTCGTTTCTCAAACCATTTAGCTAAACAAATCTCCACACTTCACCGCAAAGATCACAAGTCAAGCACTCTTAACTATACCTAAGTCCTTTAAGTAAAGATTTACCTAACACTGCATGTGCAGTAACCTAACACACTGAGCATGTATTGAGTAAGTGGTTGTGAAAACGGATCAGTTGAACAATCTGGCTAATCAGTTATAAGGAAACTCCTTTTCCCCCACATTTCATTGACTCATCCGATTTAATAATATAGTATAGTTTTAAAGTATCTCTATTAGGTACCATTAAGTCTGTGTTTTGACGCCATTACTGAACAAGATTCCATCTTCTGTCTGGCTCTTCCCAGTCCCAGCGGCTCAGTCGCTGCCATAACTGAGTCCCTTTGTTATGGCACCTCAGTTAATGGTGCTTTGGCACCAGCGCAGGTAGCAAACGAGTCAATGTCCTCTTAGTTAAAATGTAAAGCAGTAGGAGATGGAGGACGACAGCCTTCCATGACACAGGGAAACTGGACCATGCTGTATCAATATCAGTTTACAATATTTCTCCTCTTCAAGATTATCAGGGATGAGATAGATGAGATCGGTCCTATGCTAACATGACAAAAACAGGAATATCAAAAAGAACAAAACACAGTTTGAAAAGATGAGGAGTTTTTTGAGAATGGCATCAAACTGTTATGCAGGTTTCTAGAATTGAGAACAATGACATATTATTAAAAACTAAATATTGAATTGTACCTTAAAATAATGGTAAAAATGGTTATACTTTATCTATTTTATCTGTGACGCACAACAGGAACATTACAAATATCAAGTTGACATCTTTACAACATCATTACAAATATTAAGCTGACATCCTAAGCTCTGTCTAATTGTACTGATCCTACTAACCTTTGAAATGTGAAATCCATCCATCCATCCATCCATCCATCCATCCAACTGCTTATCCAGAGTAAGGTCAGAACAAAGAGGGTTGGAGACAGTCCCACAGGCCACAACGCTTCTCTGTCAGGGACGCAAACTTGGTTTGTAATGCTGATTCTGCACCTCGACGCCAAACCCTATTACCACATAACTTCATGTAGCAAGCCTTTGAATTTCTTTAGATCCTTTAGGTCATCTTGCTGCAAGCTGCACGAGTTCAGTGTATCCTATATTTTAGAGATAAGGGGCATTTACAATCCTGCCAGTGCAAGACTAGAATCTTCACTCTCCTAGATAAACTACTTGTGTGTCAGTCAGCATCTCCATTTATCACTTGTTCACCTAGGAGCAACAATAACTATGTAAACAATGACGCACTTCCTTATACATTAGAATGATTTTTAAAATAGTCTCACCACATTAATCATTATTTCAGTGATTCTCATACATGTCATAAATCTTCATTGTTGCCATTCATGAAGCATATTCAGGTGAACAATCAGATCTAAATGGGAATTAGTTTTAGAAATTATATATATGTTATATACTTTAAAAATGCCCTGTGTTGTTAGATGATATATATAACTTATCTATAATGTGTTCTGGGAAATGATTATGAAATGCAAGGCTTGAACAGCACTGGAGCAATGCTGGCAGGAACCTCCAGCGGTGGTGGTTCAGGTTGCCCCCTGCTGGCAGGAACCTCCAGCGGTGGTGGTTCAGGTTGCCCCCTGCTGGCAGGAACCTCCAGCGGTGGTGGTTCAGGTTGCCCCTGCTAGCTGTGACTGCTGTTTACACGCTGACCCTGTGCTGTGCTGGTGTTTGTGTTCCCCATGGGTCACCAAAGTCCGGGGGGGGTTTCAGCCAGTGTGCAAAGCTTTAACGGAGACACACAGAAGGCGGGGAACGATATCTGAACAGCAGGTGATAGGTGACTGGGTTAATGCCTGTCATTTATTTTTAAAGGGCCAGAACACCAGGATCTGAGCATCTCGGAAGGGAGGGGTGGAATTGGAAGGTGAGACTCGTCACCCCCAGAGGTATTCAGCATTCCAATAGCGGGAGAACATTTTAAAATGAATTTGAGGAAGCACTTCTTTACACAGCATGTAGTTGGAGTATGGAATAGTCTTCCTGCTAGTATAGCGGAAGCTAAAACCCTGGGATCCTTTAAATCAGAGCTAGATAAGATTTTAACAACTCTGAGCTATTAGTTAAGTTCTCCCCAAAGGAGCTTGATAGGCCGAATGGCCTCCTCTCGTTTGTAAATTTCTTATGTTCTAATGTATAAGGGGTTGGGTTAGGGTTAGGGTTAGGATTAATTTCATGTTTATTTCCTACAGTTAAGCTAAATTTAGAAATATTTTCTGTTTCAGCTACTTCTTCGGTTAATTTCACATTTATTTATTATCATTGTTATTTATCATATAAATGTATCATTTATTAAATATGTCCCTCTGCAGTTCTGCTTTAATGTTTTGTGACTGCCTTTGTCGTATGTTACATCTTACTCACTGGATGGCGTGAGTAAGAATTCCTATGTACGAATATGAATCTTTAATCTGGAACCCCCAACTTAGACAGTGATTCTGAAGCACTTATCCTCTTTTGGGACATTTCTGGCTTCCATCTCCCAACGGAATAGAGGGACTTGGTGACATAGACCAAGCGTTTCACATAATAAGGATTGAATTTTGTGCATATTCCAAAAAGAAATACCAGCTCGGTACCAGCTGGTCTGGTTAGTGGTGCAATAACATCTGAGAAAAGATCTAATATAATCTGCTGGTTTAGCTGCACAGTTGTTGTTGGTGTTGATGGTGCTGAAAAAATGTTGTTAGAAATACATTGTTAGATATTTGCAGGATGTTCTCACACTGGAAGCTCACTGTCATCTTTCTCACACTGGAAGCTCACTGTTCTATCTTTCTACTGTGCTTCTAAGGTATAATAATTAATTTGAGTGACATTTACCTCCTGCTTAAACATTCTTTTAAACTAAGACCTTACAGCTATCTGTTAGCTAGCCAATTTTCAGAGTATTGTAGAAGTAACACTGGATTTTTGGCTTGTCTAAGTGAGCTTAATTTTTACCTTGTTATGCTGCTGTGGCAACTTTTTCCAGTGCAGTTCTCTGTCTGGCTAATTTGAATTTAGCTGCATATGAAGTTTGTTATATCTAATCCTGGAAGTCAGACACACCACCCAAAATCCCTCTTCCTTTCTCATGTGGCAGAAGACTCGTATCAAGTATGCTTTTTAAACAAGAAAATATTTGAGAGATTATCATTAATGAGAAATTATTAATTACTAAATTATATTGGAAATTGAACATGACATAGTCACACCTTGACTAAGCCACAGTCTTTTGTGTGTTTAACTACTTGTGTGTTACTTCTCTATATACTCTCAGCACGCTCTGTACATCTCCCCATTGCACTGCTGTACAAATGCTGTGTACCACACCCAGTTTCATTTCAATGTAATATGTGTTGTTTGTTTTGGCTGTAATTTCTTTGTGTTTTATTTTTTTTTCTATATGTATCACTTGCTTAATTTTCTTTATTATTAAAAGAAAATATCCCATGGCAATGTGAAAAAAATATTTATTTGAAGAATGCCCTTGTGTGTCAAAGTAAAAAACATGCACATTACATCTCAGACAAGTAATTAACAAATCAATGAAAAAAGGGGAATGCTTACTCATAGCAAGCTGCTCATCTACTACAGCAATTTCTTTTGAAAGCTTCAGGTTAAATCTTTAGAGTTCTTTAGCCGTCCCTGTATTTCTCTTTGTAGGACCTGCAAAGCACCATTGTATCACCCTCACAGTCCTAATGATAAGCGGTATATTGTCTAGATTAATGCATCGTTAACGCAATAAAATTATTATATCCAATCACCCATAAATACCTTTAACTAATTTTCTCCTTAATATCCAACAAAGTACCTATTTGTTTGTTTATTTGTTTTAAGAAACATGGTTTTGGGTGTTGTGCCTAATTGTCACTGGCAGAGATATGTATGTTTACAGCTACAGGCTAATCTTCATCCAGTGATGTCACCTGTGGCTCTGCGACAATGTGATTGAGTGTCAGCAAAGTTAGATATTCTGTTGTTATTGCTCTGACCGCAGCAATCAAAATGCCAAGGAACAGTGTCACTACGACTGCAAACACCTATGGTGGATTTCTTTACCTCCTGTCTCATTGAAACTGATCACCCCACTACAGTTTTTCTCAATTGCTTTGGCACATTACAAGAAACACACTTAATAGTCAAAACTATAAGAGCATTTCTCAAAATGGTTTATGCATACAGCAGAACATTACAGTTAAGCTGCCGGAAGCTATAATTCAGCCAAAGCGATCAACATGTCTAACAAATTTTAAAAAATGACTGCCAGATTTCGTTGACTGTCTTCAGAAATTATCTTTTCAATCTATACTATTTCAACTGAGAGTAATCAATAGGGAATCATGATAACAAATTTGTCATGACCCGCTCGTTGGACCCTCCTGTGCCACGCCCCCTTTGTTAAGCTCGTGTGAATTCCCCATGTTTACCAGCTGTTTCCAGTTGTTTTCATTATTCTTGCATATTTAAGTCCACGTCTAAGTTTGTTTCCCTAGTCCTGTCATTGAATTGTTATGCCTTTTGTTTCCATATGCCTCTTCATCTCCCTATTAAATCCCTTTTTACCCCAGTCCTTACGTCCTTTGCCTGCTTCCCCGGTCCGAGCTCACAGAGTCATATCAAAACTTCATGTAGTTTCAGAATTATAAAATTATAAGAGCACAAAAAGGGACATGGATTATTTTATTCGGTTTGTGAATATCAGGCCGCACAGTGCGACACTGCATATTTATGTGAGGCCTTTTTTATGCAGTGGTGCACTGAAGTGTCTAGAGGTAACATGACAGGTGACTGGCAGTGCTTTCTGAGCACGTGATATAAACAATACCTTGATATACCATGATCAACATGCAGTGCCTTGTTCCACTGTCTTTGACATTACAGTTTTATATGTGATGAAAATCTTCTTGATAAATAAGCACCTCTTTTTACAAACCAAAAGGAATGTTCCTCTGAATCTATACTGTTCTCAGTCCCATGATGCTTGTTTATGGCGCTGCACTCGGAATGTGTTGTGACAGTGAACGGTGCCTAAGGGACAAAAATGATAGGGAGAATAAAGCATCGCAGTGGTGCAGGAACAGACTGACGCAGTGGTGTCAGTTGTGTTTCTGCGCAGCAGTCCGATGTGTGGGAGGCTGCCTGACCTGCACGCACAGATGCTCCAGGCCGGAGACTCGTACCCAGCGACCGCTGTCACATTAAAATGAAGGCCGGCTTGCTTATTCTCCATGGTATCGTTTCTCTTGCTCAAAACTCAGCGTGACTTGACTCCTATTTTTAGTCTCAGTGACACTGTGCTCTAACTGCATGCGAAACTAGGAGGGACAAGTAAACATTTTATCCCTCACTATGAAGTGAAGTTTGCAAAATAAATTATTATACAGTGACTTCCAGACACAGACTGTCATGATGGAGAGTTTTTTTGCTGGACATTTTCATCCATTTATATTCTTTAAGTACTTTTCAAAATGGATTTATGGTGGTTTGAAAACACATAAGTCAAAAAAACTTCATTGGTGTTATGCCCAGTACACCAGAGGACATTTATATATGTGCAGAGTGATGGACATTCAGAGCCACCAATTTAGCTGAAAGGCATTTGTTTAGGCTTGAACGATGTTAGTGTCACAAGCAATTTTCCAGCTAAAATATAACACAACACTATGGAACAAACTCAAAGCTGAGTATAACAAGCTGCCATTTTTCTACAGAAAAAAATATCTCTAAAGAAACTAAATGTCAAACAATTAATACAACAGTTTATAAACGACCCCATACTGGAAGGGCAGGTATGGAAGGCGGATGGACAAAGTATAAACTAAGGCTCTTCAAATCTGGCCCTCGAACCCAAATCCAGGCCGTGTTTTCAGTTCTCCCAGGCAGTTACTTTAATAATTACTGATTCTGATTGGCCAGAGGCTTCACATCTGGCGCACAGGTAAAGGAAAGATGGAAAATCAGCAGTACTCAGACCTCAAGGACCGTGATTTGAATACCCCTGGAATCTATAGTGTCATATATTTTAGACTGGATACATGAAGGGAAACCTGCAGTCTTCTTGTTTAAATAACTGTTTAAAGTTCACTGAAGAAGGCAGATCAATGATTGAACAGGTCTCCCCTGGGCAGTCCTACCCAGGGCATTCATCTCACGCTCCCAGATACTGCAGGACAGGTACGGAGTGGGATTCACTTTCAGCTCGGGAGTTTTATGCCTGACACCAGCCTGTTTTGTCTTCGTTCTGGGGGAACTTTAATAAATGATGCCACAGTTCAAGTCTTATTATCCTGATAAATTTATGACCTACATTTCAAGAACTGTTCAAGCAGCCTGACTTTTTCAGTCCTGCCTGGTCCCTTTCTAACATCCATCATTTGAGAAACTTCCAGAGATTAGCCATAGGAAGCGATTAGCCGTGGCACCTCTGCAACCGCGCACTGCGCTCACTCAGCTCTAAATGACAAGCGATTACACTGATGCATGTGCCACACATCTGCGTGCTTCTCTATGCAGAGCAGTCGTGGTCTGTTGTGTGTGTGTGTGTGTGTGTGTGAGAGAGAGAGAGAGAGAGAGAGAGAGAGAATTTGCAGGTTAACATTCTGAAGTGTAGAATTTTAAAGTAAAGATTTTTTTTTTTTTTCTGGCACAATAGCACAACAGCTAAGCGGTGCAGCGGGAATTCTGCTCATTCTCTCCACAGGCCTGCTGCAGGATACAGACAACTGGTTGGATTTTGGGCTGCTGGGGGCAAAGTAACACAACTTAGATTACAAACAATAAAACCTGAAATGAAATCAATTATGTCACCAGTGACAACTCATTCCACACAAACACCAATCAGAGCAAAAATGTTTATTCACTCTTCACTCTTTCCCACTTCAACTCTTTCCCTTCTATGGTAGATACCATTACAGAAGAGTGAAACAGAAAATACAAAAATATCTGTGTTACGTTGGAAAGTAGAAAAGAAAATGTGCTAACACTTCAACTGCACCTTCATAAAGCATTCATAATGCATTCATAGAGCATTCATAAGTGGCATGTAAGTATACCTCAGCATTCTAACATACCTTAACAACAAACATTATATGACAATAATAGGGCTGTCAAAATTAACCGGTTAACGCGGATTAATCCATCATCGTGATTAATCTGATTAAAATTTTTAACGCAATTAACCCATCTGCAGTGCAGAATGACTCAAAGTCCCTGAAATGTCTCTGTCAACCCATTTCAGGCAGTTTTGGTGTGTTGCATTTGCCCTTGGAACCCGTATTCCGAGTCGGATTCCGAGTTTTGAAGCTGGAAGTAACGACATGCACGCTCCCGTTTCTTGGAGATTCGAGAAATATCTCGGAGCAGCACAGAGGATCCCGAGTTCAGAATCTGAGATGGCTGCTCCTTTTACCAACAGAAGGGAAAGTTGTAGTTTTATACTGTTT
>JABJVO010000039.1:5644370-5655150 GCA_026770805.1 Boulengeromyrus knoepffleri
TGGATGGACAAAGGAGGCACTGTGCCCAGAGACTGGCAGGCCTGCTCAGGTGGGGTTAGAGCTGTGTGGTATGACTGAGTGGATGGACAAAGGAGGCACTGTGCCCAGAGACTGGCAGGCCTGCTCAGGTGGGGTTAGAGCTGTGTGGTATGACTGAGTGGATGGACAAAGGAGGCACTGTGCCCAGAGACTGGCAGGCCTGCTCAGGTGGGGTTAGAGCTGTGTGGTATGACTGTGCTTCAGCCATCCATGTATGTTTCAGGTGAATGCTCTGAGAGTCGAGCGCCTCCCTGTGTCATCGTGGGGTTTCCCCCGGGTTCTCTGGCTTCATCCCACAGTCCAAAATCATACTGAGGTTAACTGGAGTTGCCAAATTCCCCATAGGCATGAATGATGTGTCTGCCCTGTGATGGATTTGCGCCTCATAACGGGTTATTCCCATACAATTTATATCAATCCAGCAGGCCCTAAATCCGGACCCAAGGAGATAAGTATGAATTAATGAAACTGTGATGTCTGTCTTAACAGTGGTAAGTCCGTCTGTATATAGACGCGACAACTTGTTTCAATTTATTTGCACAAGGGTGCAACTCAGATCTCTGGACTAGTTGTGCTTTGTAATTAGTTATCTCATTTTTACTGTAAGGCAAAGGGGAGTCTTTATGTAATTCTGAAGGAAAGTCTTTCACATTCAATATTAATAACAGGGTCGCACACCATTCAGCCCTGTTGTTTAGCGATGTTACAACTTAAGAAACTAAAATTGTAACGAAACCCCATTAAGGGACAGAAAATAATCTAAATAATAGGCTACATTTACACCTTCATAAGTAAGGAATTTTGATTACTCTCTGAGGAACCTTTTTTAACTTCCACCAAAAGTCATATGTGTGTGTGTGAGCGGTCCCCATAAAGATATGTTTTCCCGACATGTGCATGTGTGTGTGTGTGTGTGTATAGACACATGTATACAATGAATGCTGAACATAAAAGGCTACAATATTCCAAGACAGATTTCACTGCCCAGCATTTAAAGGATTACTATGTAAAAATGATTTAGACAATGACAACTGGAAGCATTTTCCCTTTGTACTAGTGCATTCTTGTCCCTTCTCCGTGCTAAAGAGGGACATACAACATGTCAGATTTATTATTCAATATTTATTGCATAATGCATGAGAAAGGCAAAATATACGGTGCAGTGCATATGTTTGTACACACATCATAATGAGACCAGATAAAGAATTTTGATTAAACAGAAATGTGTAATGCATTTGTCTGAATTTTACAGACCCATTTGATTCATTATGCAGTATCATTTTCTAACACATTAATTTCTTAGAGTGCTTGGGTCCTTATTTGACATAAATATCTGCTTAAAAGAGGGAAAAAAAAGTGTTACGCTTCCTCATATACCAGCAACATCCAAAAATATACTATACCACTGAAATATAAAAGCTACCTCGTATTCATCTTGAATACCAGGGAGATGGCCAACACACACAAAGAAATGGTGAAAATATTTTAAATAATTCAAATCTCCCCTGCAACATTATTTTTCATCTGTATATATTAGCAGGCTGCCCTCTGAGCCAGTGTCTCAGGGAAAGTGCAGGAGGGTCTCCATGGTAACACGATGTTTAGTATCGTCAGGGCAATGGGAAGGAATGGAAAAAGACTCCATCATCAATGAATGGCAATGTACTCCTTAATGGTTTTCAGGTAAATAGCCATACCTCCAACTTAACAGTGTAAGAGTTAACAAGGTTAATGTAAATAAGAACTCCTTAAACCTATTAATTGAATGAATCTGCAAAATATTTACAATGAACATCCACATATCCTGAGCGTTGTAATGAGATCAGAGTTTTACAGTTTTTCCCCAATTACTTAATCACAATCCTCAAGTAACAGTTATTTTTCTGTAAACACTATCCTCCACATCAACATTGCCTTTATTCACAGCATTTTAAGCATTTCTCACAGTGTTCACACAAAATTCAACCGTTGAAGCAATTTATGCAGCTGTATAAGGACTTCAGCCTTCAGCTGAAACTGCCAGTTCTGAAACACATCTATTCTAAGGCGGTGAAACTAAAAACATTACAGTTCTTGAATGTGGAAAATCCAGGTATCAGATGTCCTCTTGCAAGAGAGAATACAGGGTGGTTTTGCAAGTGGGAGATGGGGGTCATGGCACAAGGAAGGAGATAAAGATACAGCAGTTTCAAGCCAAATATGAGCCACAACCATATATCATGTAATCAACCAGCCTAAGTATGAATGAGCCTGATCAGAGAGAGGAGAGTAACTCTGTCAGTCTACAGTATAATCAATAATCTGAACATTCTGGAGGGAAAACAGGTGCGTAATCACACAGTCCAAAGGATGCAGCAAGGCTCTTTGACATCTCTAAAATGCCGGTATTGTGGACGTGTGTGTCATGCCCTAGACTGGCACCTCATCCACAGCATGGCCCAGCCTGTCCACTCCAGCTTCCCCACAGTCCCGACCAGGATGAGGACTTACAAGATGGATGGAAATGGTTTCTGAGTTTCCAGGAAGATTAGATCAAAATTATAAGCCTGAAATGCTCTACACAGTATATGATATTATTGAAAGGATTTTGTCGAGAAGGGTTATTTTTTCCTAGCTATCTAGCTGTCTAAATACAGCTCACAGTCATATAACTGTCCAATATGTCCTAATTGCATTTAATGAAATATTTGTGTTATCGAATGTGTCCTGCAACATTTCCCCGAGGGATATCTGAATATGACAAGTTTAATCAACATTTAGAATACAATTGTGTGATTTATATTCATAACTGTAATGTATTTGAGTGTTCATACTGCATAGATTTACTAAGAATCAGGACTCATTTTCATGCTTATTTATTATTAAATTATAATAATAATAGTAAATTATTTACAGTTTTTTAAAACTGCTTACACACAAGATCTTTACGTGTCACACAATTTCTGAAACCTGCGACTCAAATAGCAAAACCACATACCACGTATGCAAAACTACAAGCCTATTCTCAGCCTTTCACTCAGCATTCAATGCCATAAAACATATTTTCAAAAAATATTTTCTGTTTCAACATTGCCTTGGTGTTTACTGTGTCTATTACAACCACTCTCAACAGATTACTCTCGCTTTAGAACACTGTATGGGCATGTAGATATAAGCCTCTGAGAGACAGAAGAGCTTTCGATTTAAAACAAAAGGTACATAGGTTGGACAATGAGACTGAAACAGCTGAATAGTGTTTGAGCGTTCACACCTACAGTATATATATTGCAGCCTAGTGGCTTGTACTCATTATAATGCATTATGAAGGTATCTATAGTGCATTATAAATGAGAGCTTCATAAAGCATTTATAACGTATAATACTGTACATATATAATATACAATGTGTTATGCCTTTTTATAAATAGTTATAGCCGTGTTTATAATACTTTATGAATGCATTATAATGCATCATGATGACTGCTTTAAGCTAAGTGTCACCAAAACTTTTCCTTTTTTGCGCAGTGCTGTACTCTATGAAGGAAAGCGACTAGCCATGTATGGTAAGAAAGGCGGAGTTGCTCGTGTGCCTTTCTGTAGGTATGACAAACATAAATATCACACCAAGCACATGTAGGACACAGATACTAAGAACATGTATGTATCTGCTTTTAACTAATTCAAATGGTCATAAGTTTTGGTTATTCTTTGTAAGACTTTCTGAAAAGTGGCAAAATATGAAATAGCTCCAAACTTTACATAAAGCACAAACTGAAACATAAAAAATGCTGTGATTGTGCACTAAAATTAAATTGCCTTCAACCATTTTCCTAAAGTGTTGGGTTTTAATATTTAAATTTAAGGTTAAAGAATTGTTACAACCCGTATATATCTTGGATATTGTAAATCTGTATTGTAAAAGCTGCTACAAATGGTATTTACTGCATAGAGAAATAAGTGAACTTGTTTTATGAACAATACAGCTCAAGGCATTAAATTTGGGCATCCAGGAATAACGACTCTTTTCACATGGGGACTACATTTATTTTTCTCATATCCATTAATTAGTCCATGGAAAGGAATCCTTATAAAATGAATTCATAGCTAAGGAGAGTGCCAGGTGAAGTCAGGCCAAACGATGACACTGGACAAGCACTAAGACCCTGTCATCCTGCCGTCACATTTGGCCGTTGGGTTGTCGTCGTGGAGTTTCCCCCAGAAACAACCCACCATAAAAGGAGCAGTTTATGTCGGGTCCCAGCATGCTGACGCATGGCATTTTCCGGAATGATCCACAATGAAGCTCTCAAACGGCTCCCTTTCTCTCATGTGAGTAGACAGCATCCTGACTGATGGGGGCTTGTTTGTTTTCCAGTCCAATACAAACCAATACAAAATATGTAATTGGATTTCACACAGAGGGAATGTCCCAACCAAGAATAATCATAATTCCAATAATGATGATGATGATGATAATGATGAACAATTTATGGAAAAGATATTGGAAAAATAGTAATTCTATAATAGAATCATCCCAGGCATTCTACTGAGGTTACATGTTTAGAGCTTCTTTTAATGTGACAATGGGATACTATAAGATTAGCAAGATGTTCATTCTAGCCCTTCAGGGGGGATGTTGTTCAAATGACAATTATGCACCCTAGGATTGTGACATATTTCGGTCCCACACACGATTGCCAGTGTCCCCCCCCTCAGCAGAATATTCATTGAACAGTTGTTTCCACCTCTGTCTGATTAAATGTCCGGCGATTTAAAGCCCTGTTCCTTTGCCTTAGTTGCAAACTGCTGTTTTGTACTGCAGCCTGAGCATTAGCCATGCTTTGTGATTTCTTGTGTGTGACCCACCCATCTGTGTTGCTGATCTATGACTCTAGATTTTTCTTTGTTTCCACACTTTGCGGCAGACAGACTTTGTCTGGCTAATCAACTTCCACAATATCAGTGACGTGTGAGAGAGCTGATGCAAAGGACATTGCATGTTCTTCATGCATCCATGTGGATTTCCTCCCAGATCCTTCAACAGCATGGTTTCCTCCCACAGTCCAACAACATGACGTTTGGATGGATGGATGGATATTTGAACCTTCCTTTTAAATGCAGTCCTCCAGCTTTCATGAAAACGCTCCTCTCTTTTATGTAAACACAAATCAACCAGGAAGCCTCCCTCAAAGACAACATTCAACATCTTGTTGTTTCATTTGCAATGATTTCACCCCCCCCCCCCACCCCCCACCCCGAAATTCACAGAAGCAGTTAACTGGAAACCCACCCACCTACGAATAATACAGAAAAACACAATAACAATTCCAGCCTCAAGAGATATTTGAAAACTGTTTGTATTACTTTAAGGTGCAAGATTTTCTATAATTACATAATTTGATGATATGAATATCACGCCGTTCCACATGTCTGAGATCGTTAAGCATTTTAAAATGAACAACAGGGTTCCCAACACATTGCTGTATATTGGAGAGAATATTTTAGTCATGAAAATATTATACCACCATTTTTTTCTTTTTACCGAGAAGATGAAGCAGAATATCAGAATATATTTCTGTTTATTTATTGATTTGGTGCAGGAAGAAATTACTTCAAATATTTCTTCCTATATATCTTTGAGTCGTCATCAATGTGTCAAAAGTGAGAGACCCTAACCCTAACCCTGACCCATACCTAACCACGTTTTTAGTTGGATGAGAACTGAAGAGTGAGGACAATAATCCATATACATCTAAGTAAATAATAATCACAATGATCATTAAATGTGTTCATTTCATTGTCTGCATTTATGTAAAGACATAAGCTGATATTAACATAATGCCTTCAGGAACAGATATTTTTCTTTTTTAAACCACATGAAGAATAAAAGTTTTGCAAAAACTATTGTTTTACTACATATGATATATATGTATCAACCCTTTACTCATCATTGCCATCTTGTGGACAATGGTTGCTGTGTTCTGCAATATTAACAATGGTGGATAGTAAACAAAAGTTTGATCAATAATAATGAATTAGAAGCTGTTATAATTCGCTATATTGGGCTGTTGGAGATTTTTTTCCAGCATGCTTCCAGGTGATGATCATCATGCTGCTTTTTGAAAACTCCAGGTCACTTAAACTCAATGTTAAACATTGTATTTCTAATATTTCTACACTGTGCAAAATTAAAACAGTGAACTTACTTCTGTACTTGTGCACCAAAATTGCACAAGTATAGAACCATTGCACATGTCAAAACCATGAAAGATAATGCACGATTGTGTGTATTTTGGGCTTTTTATGTAAAAGCAGGGCTCTTTTTATACATTCGATGCTTTCTAATTAATTACTCTTATTTTTCTCAGTCACCCACAAACATCTGCTCTGCATTCACATAAATGAAATGCAGCCTACAGTTTGCCTGTTGATAAAATGCATAGAACAGGGTGTATAAGTCCAGGGCGCCACATCAGTTACTGTCACGGCATGTGAGAGTGGAACCGGACAGTTTGTTACACCATCTGCTTGTGTTCCTCAGTGAAGCTACTTTGACTTTTTCTGGAAGAAGGCTCTCTAAGAGTTTCCTCCCTGCAGTGACATGCAGCCATGCCCCCACATTACGGCGCATGCTGGTTTACAAAGAAAATGTCTTATGCTTGTTGGCGCTTTCTATGAATAATACAATTGATTTAAAAACTGATACGGTTACAGTGTTTTTTTTTTTTTTTTAATTATTCATCTATCACAAATGTCATAAGAACCCAAAGCAAACCAATGAGTTTTCCGATTGGTTAAAAACTGTTTCTTCCCCATTATATTTTAATAGCACTGCTCCTTGCCTCTCTCTTTCTCTCTCTCTCACACACATGCAGTTTACATTCTTATAAACACCAGTTTTTCCATACATCTCAGGCTAATTGTGTATATAGTGCTACACTTTGCATGCGGTACTGGCCCTTTAAATCTTGTCTCTTTATAATTCCTTCAGTGAGCTTCTGCTTGAAAAAAATAAAAAGAAGAAAGAAAGAAAAGCACACGCTCTATGGACATACACACATGTACGCCGACCGCGTAGGAGCACCTAAACCAAGTGGGAGGCAGAGGGCAAAACTTTCCGTCAGCATTTGATAGAGGAGCAGGATAATGTCTTGTTGTTAGTTTCACTTAGAGGATTTTTCAGTTCCTGAGGTTATTGATTGTGCCATTTGTCTAATAGGGGTGAGAATGCTGTCACAAATTTTATGGATTTTGTATTTCTCATCATTTTGCTTTTTTCATCATGTTTTTATCAGGTAAGAAATTTCCAAAACTATATTGATTTAGTAGCCTGCATAGAAATAGGTTTTGCCTAAAAATAAATGAGAATCTTCATTATTTAATGCTGAGTGTTTTAATAGGATACAGTTCTGAATTTTAATTGTTGTTTTTGCCGAAATTAAACCAAGAACAAAATCTGTGACAAGTGTTCCATTCCTTTAAAGGGTCAGAATAGAACCTACTATTTAATATTGTTCATGTTTAAGAAGATAGGTGATGTATGTTGCTTGGGATCAAATCAGCTACTCATGTGTAGCTAAATTATGTTTAATAGTTTTACAACAGTATATTGAATACTTATATCAGAAATTAAAGTATACAGACAGAAAAATATGATTCAAGCATGAAAAATGTATTAAATGGCGAAAGCAAAAAGTAAACAAAAATCTGGGAGAAATTCTGTAAAGATATTTCAGTATAAATACTACCTTTGTTCAAAGTAGCAGCAAAGTTTCATAAACGCATAGCAGGAATTATGACGCCACTAACGCAGTCACACCTGACTTATGGACGCGCACCATAGATGAGGGAGGACTTACACCATAGATGAGGGAGGACTTACACCATAGCTGAGGGAGGACTTACACCATTGATGAGGGAGGACTTACACCATAGCTGAGGGAGGACTTACACCATAGCTGAGGGAGGACTTACACCATTGATGAGGGAGGACTTACACCATAGCTGAGGGAGGACTTACACCATTGATGAGGGAGGACTTACACCCGTTAAGCTTTCGCTTAACCTGTGCTTTTGTTACAACGTTTCAATCACGTTCTACAAATTCTTGCTTATATTGAAATGTTTGATGTTTCAATGGAGTTATGATCAGTAATTTATATGTATCCTCGGCAGGAATACTATGGATAGGACTTTGAATGCTAAGTCTAACAATTTTATGTTGAATCCTACACCAGTATAGATTTCAGTCAATTCAATTGTGATAGATTACAATCATCACCTCAGCAGTCAAACCAGGGTGGAGAGTTGGGCTGGGAGTGGACAGGAATTGTGGGATTGAACAGGAATTGGGGGGCATCTCTGGACCTGTCCTGATCCATCACAGACACAGCATCAGCATCTTATGGTCTGCAGAAATGACAAGCTGAAGGTGCACAAACATAGGAATTAAGGGAAAAATTAAGACCTTCGGATTGACTGGAAATCAGTTTAACTGTCTTCTCCTTACAAAATTCAACATGGAATTACTGAAGTATGAATTGAACATAAATCATACAATTTTATACATCAACTACTGACACTTTTTAAATCTTACATATTTTGCACCTCCTCTGTGCTCTCATGTCTTTCTCCTGGCACCTCCTCTTGTGGTTTATGTTCATTGTAGATGTATCAGTGTCCTCTCTCCCTTTGCCTGCTACAGTTATGAATGATTAAAACATTCTCCAGTTTGCTTGGGTAACAGAAGGAATGACTGAGAAATTGTTAGTTTTGACAGTGATGCCAAATTTTAAGCAGTTGTGTGTCTAATTTAAGAAAGGATACATTTATGATTTTCTATTCTCAGTGTAATTACTTCATCCTATGTGAACATAGTATTTTAACTGTGATCATTTTCGGCATCCAAACAGCAAAAATAAACAACAAAATACCAGTTGGGGACCTTTAAAATGTCTCTGCAATTACATGGTTTTCCACATTGTGGCACTATAACATATACATGGCGGTTAAAATTACAGGCAATGATTAAATATTAAAGATGCAAATGCCCATGGTGGGCATGGCTCCCAGGGCACATGCCAGCCTACGCTGGGCTTTATCGCAAAGTCTGGTGCTCTGGCGCTGTTCAGGAGGTGCAGTGCAGCGCCTCAGTGGCTGGTCATGTTTCCAAGCTCAGCTCTGTGTCTCTACAATTTGCATCTTACGCACATATTTTCACATGGGTTCCTGCCCACAGTCCAAAGACTTACGTTTTACAAAAAATTACAGTCCCTGAAATTTCCTGTGAAACACTACGATCCAAATGCGTGGTGTGACCTGTGCTTCATAGGCCCAGCGACAGCAAATTTGATGCACAGTTCTAGTAAACTGAACCAGATCTTAGATGAAATTTTAAATATTCTGGTTAGAATACACTGTATTTTACACATATATGACAAACTGCAAAGTTTTATTTTTGCATCTCTCCTTCAGTGGATTTCTGCTTTGTACTAGTGGCTCAGTAACATCAGAAATGTGTGTTTATCGCAGATATTGATACTATTATTTATGGTTAACTTGCATTTAAAGTGGAAGGTATGAGCCCTGATTCTTTAAACCTTTTCTTTCTTTCCTGCAGTTCTTTGTGGCCACCAGGGCACCAAAAAATAATAATGAGATGAAATTACATGGTTTTCAGGCAGATTTTTTAGGCCGGCGATAGCGGAAAAGTTAAAATGGGATAGTGAATGGCATTTTTCTTGGGGAGACGAGGCTTGGCGACGACTCCCTCGAGGGCTGTGCGGTTCTCCTGACTGATTAAAGGTTCCGCTGTGAATAAGAAGGCAGCAGATTGTAAGGTGAGGTCTTAGCAGCGCATAATACTCTACATGACAGTTTCTCATTGGTAAATGTACTTTAGGGACAGGATCAGTTATACAGGGACAGACAGAAATATGGATGTAAAAATGGTGTAGATTTATATCAATGGTCAGAGTCAGCTTAAATTCAAACAGCAATTATTCCATGAGGAAACAGGACAGTCTTATCAGCAGGCATTGGTGGCTGTACTGTATGCATTCATGTACTGTATTCATTTACTGTATGCATTCATGTGCTGTTTGCATTCATGTACTGTAAGCATTCATGTACTGTATTCATGTACTGTATGCATTCATGTGCTGTATTCATGTACTGTATTCATTCATGTACTGTATTCATTTACTGTATGCATTCATGTGCTGTTTGCATTCATGTACTGTAAGCATGCATGTACTGTATTCATGTACTGTATGCATTCATGTGCTGTATTCATGTACTGTATTCATTCACGTACTGTATTCATGTACTGTATGCATTCATGTGCTGTATTCATGTACTGTATGCATTCACGTACTGTATTCATGTACTGTATGCATTCATGTGCTGTATGTATTAATGTACTGTATTCATGTACTGTATGCATTCATTTACTGTATTCATTCATGTGCTGTATGCATTTCAGTACTGCATTCATTTGCTCTATGCATCCATGTGCTGTATGCATCCATGTACTGTATTCATGTACTGTATGCATTCATGTGCTGTATTCATTTGCTGTATGCATCCATGTACTGTATTCATGTACTGTAAGCATTCATTTACTGTATTCATTCATGTGCTGTATGGATTTATGTACTGTATTCATTTGCTGTATGACTCCATGTACTGTATGCATCCATGTACTGTATTCATGTACTGTATGCATTCATGTGCTGTATTCATTTGCTGTATGCATCCATGTA